>JAMKQA010006054.1:0-21375 GCA_024699735.1 Posidonia australis | reverse complement strand
GGCCTCGCACAGCTGGCCCTTGACCAAGTCAAGGCCCAAAACCCCAAGCCCCAAGTGGGTCCACCATAAGCACAGTTCTCAAGGCAGAACCGACCCACAGGCCACAGAAACACACCACAGGGGAGAAACCAAAGCACAGAACACAGAGGGAACCCACAACCAACAAACACAAATTGGATTTACCATAATAAACCATAACAAATAATTAAAAGAAATTCATGGTTTATATTAAAATGGAAAAATCCAAGCACAGATGTTACACTTATCCGTTATTGTTTTTATATTGTTTTATAGTTTCATGACCTTTTCTTTTGCATGTTTTCTTCTTTCCTGACATTTTTTCATACATTTTGGCATTCCTTAGACCATGCATTGTCCACATGCATGCATTTGTCATATTTGACCACTAAAATGACCAAATTGCCCCTATGTCATCAATTCTTGCACATGTGTGTCTGTTATTGCAACAAGTCATGGATAACCTTTGTTTACAGCATTCCTTAGTGAATTCTACCCATTTAGGTACATTTCCATGAATGTTTGCACTGTTTTGCTGTATTTGCATTTTACTCCCTTCTTTTTGGATAAGTCTGCATTTCATGCATTTTCCGTGGTTTTTCTCCTGTCTGTTTTCAAGTTCCTTCATCTGATATTCGATTTGACTATCTTTATTCCATGTTTTCACATTTTCCTGATTTGATTTGGATTTCATTGCACGAGGGCGTACAGTAACAGGCATTAAGGCCGACATTTGACCCCATCACGGGTTATTTTTCCTCTTTTTGTTTTTCACGACTTTTTCCATGATTCTGAGAACACGGGTTGACTTGACTTTTTATCCTTTTAACATCAACATGATTTTCGGAGGCGTTCTTTACAAAAACATCGTCTTTTCATGTGATTTTCTACGATTTTGTCAATTCATGTGGATTTCTCCGTAATTTTTGCACATCGTCTCGCACATCCATCTAGTCTTGTCTTGGCACTCACATCAGCATGATTAGAACACAATCTAGGCATAGCAAACACTCATTCAGCCTCAAGCAAGCGAATTAGACTAGAGAGACTAAGTTTCTCTGACACCTTCTCCATACGTAATAGGAATCCTTACTCGTTCTCTGGTTAGCAGACATCTGACCTTCACGTTTGCGTCTCATTCATTTACTTTTATTGAATTGTTCGTGGTTTTCCTCGTCTTTCCATTAAAAGACCAAGTGACAATTCCATTTCTCTTCCCTCTCGTCCCGTCTCGTGCATTCATCATCTCGACATAGCTATGATCTCCTTTCCTCTGACGCCGCTCCCCGTCGGAACCTCCTTGATTCGGCAACGTCACAACTGGATTGACCGAGTACTTACCTCATCTCCATCAATGAGCTGTGCTATTCAATGTGAACTGCCAGATGTCTTGAAGTTGAAATCTTTGACTTTTTTTATTTTCGCATTCCCTATTTACAGTTATTGACCAAAATTTCTTTTATCATTCTTTCACAATCATATGTCGGATAATACGACTTTTGATCATCAGATACGTCATAACATCAAAAGAAATTACCAGATACACATTCCATGTCAATGGAGAAGCATTTGCATCAGCTATGGAGCAAATGTTAATTTCTCATTTCTCAAAAGTGGTGTCGGGGGACAGAAGTCACAGGACACAAGTAAATTCCAGGAAAAGTAGGAACTGTCGAAATTCAGAAGTCAATTAGTCATCTTCCTTATCACAAAACACTACTTTTGAGTCCCCTTTCTTTTTTTAAATTTTTTTTGGAGTCATCCAAACGGCACTAAGTGGGCAATTGCCCCACCCAAAATACCCACATTCATTCCGTTCTCCTCCTTCCACCTTCGATCCCTCCTCTGCTCTTCCCAAAACAAATCCAATTTCCCCCACTTCCGCCTCCCAAAGATTCCACCTTTCTCCATTCTCACACACCCACAAGGCAAAAGCACCAAGAAAGATCCGATCTTTGCAACTGGACATTTAAAATTTGAGAGATTTGCCCTCACTGCTAAGGTTAGAGTTCTTACCTCAGCTCCCTATACTAGAATTAGGGTTATGCAATGCAAAAAAAAAAAAAAAAAAGGTCCAATCTGTTGTAACCTGGAGTTGAAGATTTCCCTTCTTTCTGCTAGGCCTAGGTTTTGCCTCAGCTCAACCATAGAGCGCCAAAAAAAGGTCCAATATTTATAACAAGACTCGAAGATTTTGCTCTCTTCTAAGGTTAGAGTTATGGATGCAAACCATACGGCAGCCTAGTTGCAGAGGTCAGAAGGCAACCCAAGAATTCCCCAGCAAAGATGAACAACCACAACCAGAACCTTGGGGTGAACAGGATTGGGAGGAACATCAGGAAGAGCCCAACCCATCAAACCAACTTCCAACAACACCCCAGTCGCCAACAACAAGACCGGCAAAACCAACAGCAACAGCAGAGCAACAGCCAGAACCAGCAGCCACAGCCACAGGTGTACAACATCAACAAGAGCGACTTCCGCAACGTCGTCCAGCAGCTCACCGGAACCCCGTCCCGCGACCCGTCTCCCAATCCTCCTCCGCCGCAGCGGTCCATGACGACAACTTCGGTCCCTCGTCCCGCCGCCAATCTCCTGAAACATTCCAGCAACCGCCTACAGAAAATTCGCCCGCCACCACTCACGCCAATCGCGCGACCCACCATCCCAAACCATCAAATTAACCATAACCCAGCTCCTAATTCCGGTCTGAATCCTTCTTACCTGCCCCGCCCACCGCCACCGGCCCAAGCTCCTTCCGCATTCCCGCTGACGCCTCCTTCACTTTGGGCAGGTGCAACAGAGTCGCCGGTGTCCGCTTATATGCGATATCTCGAGAATTCTGTTCTCAATCCCGAGCTTTCAGGACAGCAAGCACAATTTGGTCCTCCCATTCCTCAAAAGCAGCTGCCACCTCATACCCAGATGGGTCAGAGTCAGACCCAATTGGGTCCTCCACTTACGGCTCAGCCGCCGTCGAGGCCGGGAGGCTTCAATTCTTCTAGAGCTGCTGCGCCGCCTTTGTCACCATTGGGTTTGTTGCCTTCTCCGGCTTTGCCTTCTCCAAGTGCATTTTTGAATCTGTTGTCGCCTCGCTCCCCTTATCCATCGCTATCACCAAGGTTTCAGTTGCCATCACCATTGGCGCAGAGCTTCTTTCCCTCACCTTTGTCCCAATCAGGAGGGATTCTGGGTCTCGGAACGCAGCCTCCACCTTCGCCAGGACGTATGTTTCCACCATCTCCTTCATGGTTTGTCCCCAGTCCCAGATGGAGGGATATGTAGCTCTTGCTGTAGTATGTGACTGCATGGAAGGTAGGCCCTCACAAGTTTTAACCTTCAGTTGCTCAATGTATCATGTTTTGTATATGAATTAAATATTCTGCCTCATTCACTCAAAAAGACGGGATAAAGGGAAAAAATGTGAAGGGCTTGATACATGCTCTTAAGGACGTTTTTTGTTACTCAATTGCTCTTCCACATTGTTGGAAGTCGAATTGCTTTGGAGAATCCAATAAATGAAGGCATGACCGGACCATGGGAGGTGGAACAACTTTGATTGATTGTCTGTTAGAAGAAGAACAATCTTGTAATTTTCCCCTTCTATTAACCAGTGTACGAACCAAAAGGAAATCTGTAATTTGCAGCTCGAAGCTTCTCTTTGGATAGGGCAGTTATCATAACACTTCTGTTGAACGTGGTTTTCTGTTCAGTTTGTAACTTTAGCGATCAAGTATTGTTTATGAACTTCCCAACTTTAAGCATCTATTAGCCATGGATTACAATGCATCCTTTTGTTGTCTAAAATTGTACTGTTAACAAATCTTCTTTTAAATTGAGTAACTTTATGCTTGGACCATCTGTTGTTATGGAATAGCTGACTTTTATTAAGTTGTGGGTTTTTTATTCACTGGAGACTCAAAGCAAACAATCAACTTCCTGTTTGCCCTGTATGTCCTTTATTTTGCTACTTGGAATGAAAGGGAAACACTTTCTTCAGTACTATTCCGTATTTAATGCATACATTTACTTAGGACTATCATATTCAAGCAATCTGCCCAAGCGTGACCAAGCCCAGGAAGCATATGTCATATTCGCTTGTTCAGGTAAAACTGAATCACTGTGTACTTCATCCACATCATTTGTTTTGTAGTCGAATGTCGAACACTACCCATGGGAAAGATGCTAATTTGAGTCGATGTGTGTTTCTGACTCCAATTCTGTGTAGAGGAGATTCCCACTGTTTTTAGGACCATGATTGCTAGTTGGGAAACATCTTTTAGCTGCATGGCACATTTGCACCCTTTTGATGTATAGCTTCATCCTGTACATTCCATCCCCTTAAACAGATTTAGGGATTGTCTCTCCTTATGTCTTGTGGCTACTAGGCATTTGCACCATTCTTCGAAAAAAAACTGCTTGCATGAGTGCATTTGCGTAGCAGCTGGATGGGCTGTAGGGCTTGGGGTTAAATTTAAAGCAGTAGAAACATTGATTTCACACATTGTTGCGCTCTTGTATGACGGCATCAACAAGGAGGAGCTTTGTAATACACCTGACATATCCCAAACTTACATTACTAGCATTGGACAATATTTTCTGTAAAACTATTAAAAATGAATGAAGCTGGTGAGATTCACCTCTCTGTTTGAAAAGCCTTGGCTTAGATGATTTCTTTGCAAATTTGTCCATTTTTGGTGATAAGTGCTAGGTGGTTGAAATGTTGTTTTGCTAGCAGGTCTTGAATGATTGTTCTCGTATCGGTTTGGAGTTGCAAGAACTGATGTAGCAGTGAAACCTAATGCATGATACTGTTGAAACTTAAGACGAGTGTGACGACAGACAAAAAGGCCTATATGCATGACTTGACTTTGTTTGTCCTCTGTAATTAACAAAACATGCATGAAGTTTTTTGTAACTGAATGTTCATGTAGTACCAATTTTGTTTACCAGTGATATCCTCTTCAACTTACACAGTGAGTAGAATTTGCCTGTAAGCTTCTGAAACACTTGTTCTGCATCGTAATTTTCCATTGACCGTAACATTTATTATTCTGTTATAAAATTTGTCAAGGTCCTTGCTTTTGCCTTGCATTTTTCATCTTCACTATGTTTGCTTCTTTGGGTGTCAGTTTTGTTTTGTTTTATCCTATTTAGAAAAATGTCATAAATGCATACAATTTTGAACTATAGAATTTTCATCAAATCAAATGTGTGCCTGTCCATAGAATTTTGTGGCAGAAAAGATGTTCTTCCTCTTTCTCTTATAGCCAAAGTGAAACTTTGAACAACTGCTCACGCCAAGCTTATGGGTTATGGAATTAATGATGCCATCGATGGCTTGCATGTCTTTATCATGATAAAGGGTTCGATTATACTGGAAACTAAGAGATTATCAGAAAAGTGATGACATCGCATGAGGGTAGTAGTTGTTTATTGGTAAACTAACAAAGTTCATAAAATCTAGGTTTTTGGAGCTCACTGGTACAATTGCTAAATGTGCCCATCGTGTATCAGATTTTGTTTGACAAATAATCTGATTTCAGTGCGATTCACTTCAAAAGATTTAAAATGTTGAGTCTTGCGAGTTTTTTGCATTTTTTTTTTGTATTGCTAATAAGCAACTACTATCCCTAATAGATGTGGTTAAACGTGCAAACAAATAATCCATAATCGGCAAAGAATTAGATTCTTTTTTCTGTTGTTGTTGTGATAGTACGTAACCTTGATGGACTTTGCTTGAGCTCTCATTGATAAATCTTACCATGTATTCCATTATTTCTGCAGTCACTGTCGGTGGACAATGTGTCCTTATTGTAGTGTCTGTTGTTGCAATATCAATAATACAGAAAAATTAGTTGATTAAACTCAGTTGATTATAAAATAGATTTTAGGACGTTGGTTTCCTAAGACCCAAAATCATGAGGGATTATTCAATCAAAACACTATAATCAATCGGCATACTTTCCAACAATATTCTACATCATAATTATTGTTTTAGCATGTGAGGTATCATTTAGCTAATCAAATCGTGTACAGAAACACAAGTTGCAGTTAATGGTTGAGTTGTGCATCATCATCATTTAGTCCTCGAATTAGTATCGACAACCAAGCCTTTTAGTTGGTGTGCTACCTCACTTATCTCCTGACTACAAGGTGCCAACTAGAATGGGTAATAGGTCAAAGTTCAAACGTATGGTCCTATCCACAACTTGCCAACTACTGCTTCCACAGACTTATTTATATTAGTACTATCAAGAAGCGAAGATGCACCATTTCTTAGCAAGTATTTGATCACGACTTGGGTCAATGCTAATTCCGTATTTAATCAAGAGCAGACCCTGCCAAGGAACTGTTGACTCTCAACCATCCTAGATTGATTTATAAGAAGTTTGAGTTTCTGATGCTACGATTTGGAATTGCTTACATAATGGAAGAGTCTGATAAAAACCTGCTCTTATATTTAGTATTGAAGTATCTCCAAACACCAGTGTATCCATATAGGGCATGAGGGGATCATCCTAGCTCTGTATCTTGAAAGTAGTGGAATGCAGTATGATTGATTGAAGCTCTCTGCTTACTCCATGTGGCGGTGGTGGTTAGGGATGATAAAGAAGCATCGCCAAAATCAAAATCGCCCCAAACAGCACACAAGTACACAACTCATCCCTGTCCTCAATTGTTTTCCAATTAAACAAACACCCAACAGCAATTAGCTCAACGCTTAAAAAACATTGCTTTCATGAGAGAGAGGTTACTGAAGCTAAACTCCAACTCTTGACAACTGCCCATCTAATCCTTCACCAGAACATAACACTACCAAAGACATCGCACATGTCTCTCTCTCTCTCTCTCCAGCAAAGTTGTAGGCAGGGAGAAAATGGTCGTATATAGTACATCTGCTTCTCTCCCTCTCTTGAATGCTGTGAGTCTCTTTTTCCCTCTGCCAAAGCCCTGACCCAGACCGACCAACTCCAAAACTACTTTTACTTTTCTTCTTTCTCTCTCTCCCTCTCTTCTTTCGTTGGAGTAGTGGCACGCCGGTTCCGCCTCTCAGCACCAATTCCCATCTCTCTGGTTTCGACTACCATTCTCGCTTATGTTCCTCTCTCATTTCTCTACCCACGTACCTCACTGAGAGTGCAACAATGCTTCCGTCGAAAACCAAGTGCGTATTTTCCACTTTACCAGGTCTGATCTGGGTTTTGAGTATTAGTGCCGGTTTTGTTACAAAGATTCGATCTTTTTGGTTTCTTTTGTGGGTTTATTGCTTGATTGCATCTGGGTTCTGGTTCCTTTCTTTTGCCTTCGCTTGATTTAGGTGGTTGATGGGTTTGAACTAGTCGTGAATGTATAATATGTAGGTTTTGGTTGGTTGATGGTTTTTTTGGTGTTTGTTTGTTATTGGTGTAGGTTTTGACAGCAACCTTTCTGTTGGGTTGTTCTCCCCATTATGTTGTTATAGCTTGGAATTAGGATTGAGGATCTTAGGTGTTTCTCATTTTAGCTATTAGATTGCTGGGTTTTTTTTTCCTGGTATCTTTGGCATAGCTGATATTTGTGTGTGTGTGTGTGTGTGTGGCGCTATTTTGCTGTTTGTTGAAGCCTTATTATTGCTATGGCTTGATCTGGTCATGGAACTTTAGAAATGTGCCATGCTTGTTTGTCCTTTTTTGCTTGCTCTCTTTTTACAAGAGAAACTGAGATTTGATTTCTGAATAGAACTGGACTAATGGAAACTCCGCACAAAAGTACACCTACAACTCCTAGGGTTAGCAAATTGGGCAGGACGTCCGCCAAATCAGATGCGGATTCACATTCTCCCCTGCAAAGTTCACGCCCTTCGATTGATCGGTCTCCAAGATCTGTTGAGTCAAAGCCTAATGTCGAGCGTCGTTCGCCAAAGCTCAGTACCCCTCCAGATGTAAGGAAATTGCAAGTGACTTTATATTCTAGTTTTTGATAATGCTATGTTTCTGCTGAGGAATTTGTACAATATTCATTTATGGTAGTACAGAAACTGGCTCAGGTAGTGAAGGGTGCAGACCTGCAAGCACAACTCAATGTTGCACAAGAAGACTTGAAGAAGGCAAAGAACAAATTGACTTCTCTTGAGAAAGAGAAGGCACAGACTCTAGAGGAGCTGAATGAAGCAAAAAGACAAGCTGAGGAGGCAACTGAGAAACTCACTGAGGTTCTCTTGGCATTAAATAAGGCTGAAGAGGAAACTGAGATCGAGAGATTCCGAACCATTGAACTTGAACAAGCTGGCCTTGAAGCAGCTCAGCAGAAAGAGGATGTGTGGGAGAAAGAGCTGGAGACTGTTCGGAACCAACATGCCCTTGATGTATCTGCTTTGTTTACTACAACCCAGGAGCTCCAAAGAGTGCAGCAGGAACTTGTGATGACCACTGAAGCAAAAAACACTGCTCTAAGTCATGCTGATGATGCAATGAAGATAGCAGAAATCAATGCAGAGAAGGTGGAAATCCTCTCTGGAGAAGTTACCCATCTGAAATCATTGATTGATTCTAAGATGGAGAGCAAGATGAATGAAGATGCCGAGCAAGTTAAGAAGTTGGAATCTGAGTTAAATGCTTTGAAGTGTGAGCTTGAGAAAGCAATGGAAGCTCAGAAGAAGTTGGCTGAGATGGAAATGTTGGTTGAAGACCTTAGAATAGAGGTTACTGATGCAAAGAGAGCAGAATCAGACGCAAGCAATCTGGTGGATGAATGGAAGAAAAAAGCTGAGCTACTTGAGATGAAGGTGGTGGAAGCCATTAAGTCTGAGCAATCATCTTCAGAAGCTTTGTGTTCTACCATCAAACAGTTAGAAGCGTGCAATGCCTCACTGCAAGATGCAGTTTCTGAGATTGCCTGTCTTAAAGGGAAGGTGGAATCATTTGAATTGGAGGTCACCAGGCACAAAGCTGACCTTGGTGAATCAGAACGCCGTCTTGAAATGTCTAAGCAAGAAGTATTAGACATGGAGACTACAATTGAAGTTCTAAAGTCTGAAATTCGAAACAGTGAAGAGGAAAAGATTCAAGCTCTGGACAACAAGAAGCAGATTGCTGCTAGTTTTCAAAGCTTGCTAGAGGAGAGAAACAAAATTTTGAGCGAGTTGGAAAATTCTAGGGAAGAGGTGGGGCATAGTAAAAAGGCAATGGATGGTCTAGCTTCTGCCCTGCACGAAGTTTCCACTGAAGCCAGAGAATCAAAAGAAAGATTATTGACACAGCAAGCGGAGGTTACAGATGCCAAAGATCAGATAGATGAACTGAAGCAGGCCATAATCTCCACTGAAGAGAGATACATGGCCATGCTCAGTGATGCAAAAGATGAGATTGTTCTCCTTGAAGCTGATATTGATAGGTCTGAAATGGATGCAGAAAATTCAAGGATTGATTGGAACAGGAAAGAACAAAGCTTCATGAATTCCCTTAAGAAGTCCGAAGAAAAAGTTAATCTAATAAAAGCGCAACTAGATGAGGTGGTTGGCAAGCTCAAAGGAGCAGAGTTGGAAGAAGTGGCTGCAAAGGAAGAAGGTGTTCAACTTTTGGCTAGGATAAAAGATGCAGAAGTAGAGGCAGCAACTGCAAGTGAAGCTGCAGAAAAAGCAAAAGCAACCAGCTTGCGATTGAAGGAGATATTACTGGACAAAGAGAATGAACTGCAGAACATAAGTCAAGAGAATGATGACCTCCGAATGAGAGAAGAAACTGCACTCAAGAAAATTAAAGAGCTGTCTAAGTTGCTTGAGGAGGCAACAACTAAGAAGACAGTGCCAAATGGCGAGTTAACCAATGATGAAAAAGATTCTCTTGCACTGCCCAATACGTTAGAACTTTCGGATGATGTAGAAGATGAATCTAAAAAACAGAAAGACAAGTTTGATATGCTTAGTGAGTGTGAGGATGCTATCAGAGAAGACCACCATACAAAGGAAGCTAATGGAAGCAGTAAAGAAGAAGGTGACGAAGAAGAAGAAGAAGAACCTGCTGAGGTCAATGCTAGGAAATCGGAAAACTACGAAGTGGTGGACAAGGGATTATCACCTGAAAGGGAGCTTGAATTAGAATCCTTAGATGATGAAACAGACTCAAAACTTGACAATGAAAGCATACATCAAATAGATGGGTTGTCACCGGACGCTACAAAGAATGGGGGAAGTCCACCGAGCAAGGAAAAACAACAAAAGAAGAAAAAAGCATTATTAAGCAAATTTGGAAACTTGCTTAAGAAGAAGAACACTCAAAAATAGCATTATCTTCTTACGACAGGTTTTTCATTGTTTTCTTTTTGAAAGTTTTGCTTCTATTGCTCTTTGCTCAATTTCGTGATCTATGTGTATTGTTCCTTGAAATCTTCGACAAAATTGACTGATTCTCAACATCTTGCCATGGAAAGTTCTCAGCTCTCAACGTCTTACACCAATATGTCTAAGAATTTGGGTGTTATCTTTGATGTATTTTTTTGCCTTGAAGTGGATTTGTCACTGAGAATATTTGAATCTGTTACTAATGGTGCAGTTGTGTATGGTTTGGATCAAAGATCAATAGAACATTTTCCTTTATTGTCTCTTGACTTGAGTTACTCTATCACTACGGTTTTGTGGAATCCAAATTAGTCAATCATCTGAACATACATTGTAAACTACTCAAGTCAGGTGGACTGAGATATATGCCAACTCGGCAAGCAAGTGAAAAATCACATGATACATGTATACCTTAAAAATATCTGAATCCATTAGCCTGATACATGAAATGCACGTGATGTCTTCTCCAGACTACTGGTGATTAATTGTGTGATGACTGGGTTGATAAGATTTTTTTAATTGGGACGAGAACAACAGCTGCGATTTATTAAACACTGAAACTAAATCCTTATACTTTCTGAAATTTTTTCCATGCTCCTTCTGTGTGCTAATTGTCTCATGGACATAATTCATCTCTCTTCTCAGAAGTTGATCTCTGTCTTGATGGAAAGGAGCACACTTGCACATCGCTTCCACTTCTCCATGTGCTCCTGCATGTGACGGTTATTCTGACACCTTTTTTTTTAATTCAATCAAGGCCATCTTCTGGCATGGCTTATATTGGCAGGAGACTGGCTGAAGAATATCATGCCCTTCCACCTCGGACCATCTCCTCTGTACTGCTGGCCTGGTGCAGCTGAAACTTAGGGGGGACAATGGAAAATTCATCAATTCTTCTTTTTCTGATCTGGCCAATAAATCTTCTCCTCATAAAAAAAGAAGAAGAAAAACCATGTTGTCGTTTTCTCGAAGGGAAAGAAAAAATCATGTTGCTCTATGGTTATTCAGTAGTGGAAGAATCATCAGAATCAACATGTGTATATGATTTTTGCCTTGACTTCTTTAGAGATTCTTTTGCGGGAATTTGGGCCATCAAGAACTTTTTGGTGGTACCATTGGTAGTAGGGCGGCACTTCTTTCTACTTGAACGATTGGACTTTAGTGGTTTGACTGGCTTCATTCAGTTGGTAGTATATAAGTCGTAGTAGTATGATACTATGCAAGTGAAAAATCCGGAGAAATAATGACATGAACATAAGTTTAAAAAAAACATTAAAATCAACTTATTTTGTTATTCATAATTCATTTCCCCCCTATAATCATCTATTCCTGTATTATGATATGTTAATACTCAATGTTTATGAAATCCTTATTCACATCCACAATGGCACAGACGCATCATCTTTTGTCAAATAATTATTCTCGTTTCCTTTAACCATAAGTTTAAGAACTACTTCGATGTTTTAAAAAAAAAGACTAAGAAAAATAACCATTTGTGTACTTGTAATCCTGTATTGTTAAGCGTCGACCTTCCTTCCTATTTGACACTAAAAAAATAAGAAGAACATGATGCAATAACAATAATACCATAAATATAAAAAACTTAAATTAAAAAATAACATTAAAATGAAAAATTAAAATCAACTTATTTTTTATTCATAATTCATTTTTCCTCTATAATCATCTCTTCCTATGTTATGATATGTTCATACTCAATGTTTATGAAATTCTTATTCAGATGCACAATGGTATAAATGCATCATCTTTTGTCAAATAATTATTCTCGTTCCCTTTAACCATAAGTTTAAGCATTACTTCAATGTTTTAAAAAAATTAACATAAATTTAATTAACTTAAATTTAAGAAAAATAAACTAAAAAAACATTAAAATCAACCCTTTTTTTAATTCATAATTCATTTTTCCCCTATAATCATCTCTTCCTTCATTATGATATGTTCATGAAATCCTTATTCACCTACACAATGGTATAAATGCACCATCTTTTGTCAAATAATTATCCTTGTTTCCTTTAACCATAACTTTAAGAACTACTTCAATGTTTTAAAAAAATAGGACTAAAAGAAATAACCATTTGTGCACTTGTAATCTTGTAGTGTTGTGCCTCAAGCTTCCTTCCTATTTGACACTGAAAAAATAAGAAGAACATGATGCAATAATAATAATACCATAAATGTTTAAAAAATTTAAATTAAAAAATAACATTAAAATAAAATTTAGAATTAGAACATACTTATTTCTAATTCATCTTCTATTAACATTGAAATAGTAATAAATAACAACAAAAATATGTAAAAATCAAAATAAAAAAACAATTTTAGAATTAAAACACATACCTATTTCTTGCTACTCTTCTTCAAAATTCTTTTTGGAAAACGTCAAAATAAAAAATAATCAACAACATCAAAATTCCTTTATAGTCAATAACATCAAAAAAAAAATAGAATTAAAAATATACCTATTTTATCAATTGTCACCTGCTTACAAAAACATTAATCGACAACATTAAACAATGTCATGATAAATAACAAATAGTAATAAATAAAAATATAATTACTTTAAAAACTACACAAAAATTTTAAATTAAAAGCAAAAGTCATCATCGTCTTCCTCCTCCACTTTCTTCTTCTTTCTCTTTTCTTATAACCTTTTTTGTAAGAATGTGAGTAAGTGATTGGATGAGAGACAAAAGTAATGAAACTCCTTTCGCACGCGCACACACACACAATTACTACAAAATTGAAAATTAAAAAAAATTAACGGAGCAAAAGAAATATACAATTAGAAAGACAAACACATAGGATACAATTTGAAATAAAAAGAGAAATAATGAAAACACTTAAAACTCAAAAAAGAAACAAATAATGATAATGATCTACTAATTAATTGTATCTTAATTATAACAAAATCGTCATTTACATTTTTTTTGCTTATTATATTAGTAAATATAAGTATAGTTACTATCTTCTAAGGACTTTATTTATCAAGTGCACATAAAATGAACTCTTTATAAACATAATAAGTGGGTCGCACATGGTTAATTAATGGAATTCATGTGGTTGGTTTGGTGTATTAGTATAGATAGATTAATTGATTAGGGAAAAAAATAAAGTGTAAATTAAGAATTGTGTGTGTTATTGCAGTTATATTGTGTTATCATTTAATTAAATCATACTTTTGTTTTTCTATTCATGTATTTAATAGTTTATCATGCGTTCCATATAGATTATATGCTTGTTAAAATAGAATTCTTTAGTTTAATTTCTGGTATTGAAAAGGAAGAGAGAGTGTACTAGTTGATTACCGTGTTAATTATATAGTAAATTCAAAATCCTTGACTTCATCATACATTTTCAAGTATTAAAATCATTTTGTTTTCTTTTATTTCACCAAATTTCAATTCTATCTTCTTATCTTCCATTATAATTTGGAAATTACAATTAAAATGTTTTTTTTTGAAATTCACAAATAATTACAATTAAATTGTAGAATTTACTTTTCATTGTAGGATCAACTCGTATTTGTCTTTGTACTACATAGTACATCGTGTACTTGCGGTTATTTAAAATTCACATCAATTCTCCTCTCATTTATCATGTTTTTGCATAATATATTAATATAGATAGTATGGATGGTAAATTAATGGAAGGATACATTATTGCATAAAGGTGGACCCTACTTAATGAGATTAAGAAGAAAAAAATAATCTAAAAAAATGCAGTATCAGAAAAAGGGAGTCGACTGTCCTCTTGTTCATTACATTTTCACCAAGTATATTAGTATAACTATAAAAATGTGATTATTGGCTATAATATAGAATTTACAAAATAAAGAAATTTAAGAATTCATCCATAAAAAATAAAGTATAAAAATTGCATTATGGGTCTCATATAATGGTAAAGGATTTGATGGTTTTCCAAATTTGAATGCATGATTAATTAGAAACCATAGTAGATCAATGACAGGATATATTGTTGTGTAAAGATGGACCTTATGAATGAGATTAAGAAAAAAATGAAATAATCTCAAAGAAAAGGTGGTATTAGAAAGATGGAATTAACTCTCTATTTACGGATTTTTTTCTACACTTCCATGGAATTTGTATTTTCAATATCTAGACTTCTTCTAGATCATTTATGACGAAAATTCATTAATTACCATGAAAGAACCTCGTTACGGTCATCACACATGTATTCTAGAATAAAAAAAGAGAAAAATTATATGATAAATTTTTTTTATAGTAATGATGTATGTTGGAATATAACGTCAAAATTAATAGGTAATTAGTGTCCCACCTTCATCTTAGGATTGATATTGAGGTTCAAAGTATAAAATCAAACATGTTCTGTAGCTACATATTCGGTAGTTGTATGTGCTTTATATACATGTTTAATGTTTAATACTAAACATATTTCATGTATATGTCACTCCTATCTTAAGATTGATGACAAGGTTTAAGACATAAGATTAAATGTACGTATAATCGGATATGATGTCGATGAAAATACATGATCTATTGCAAGATAATACAAGACTAAATATACATATGATCGAATATAATATCGATAAAAATACATGATATAAAATGATTTAATAATAATATAGATGATGCAGGATCAACCGGGTGACTTCCGACTTTGTTCGAAGCCAAGTCGTCCCGAGCAATTGATTTAAACACTATGCATTAGAGAATCAAGTTCGAACAAACATTACGTCTCGAGTGATAAACTTAAAGACACTTGGTTGATCGATTGGACAAGTTATGCCATAACACATGTAATGAACGACGTTAACCATTTGAACACTACTTATGTATGTTTGAGTATAATGTTAAAATTATCATGTGATTAATATAAAAAGGTATCAGATTAAACACACGTATTATTAAATATAATATTGATAAAACACATGTTTATGTGTGAATTGGAGTTTTTTTAATATTAAGTGATATGTATATAATTAAATATAATGTTGATAAAAATACAAGATATCAACAAAATGTAAAGTTCACGAACAAAAATAATAGGCCGAGCGGTTACTAGATAAAAATTATTTCATAAAATGTAAACAGAAAAATAACTGGCGACGCCTGAGAGATTCGAACTCTCGCGGGGAAACCCCATGTACTTAGCAGGCACACGCCTTAACCACTCGGCCAAAGCGTCGTTGCTCTATGAAGGTTATAACTATTTTATTATATTATATAAATATTTGCAGATAGTTCCCAAAGACTGTCCCTAATAATTTATTTAGGATCTTTATATTTTGATTGTTGTTTCAAGTGAACATACTAAATTGCCCGTATTCGTTGAATAAAAGGATGGTCTTATCGGTAATAACAATTGGATTTCTAGTTTTGACCCTTTTTTTTTAACTATAATATGGTGTCAACGAAGATGTAAGAATAAACGAGGAAAGGAAGACAGAGAATAAGATGGATAATATACGAAGCTGGCATGTCAAGTCGATAGACAAAGTTTTGATTTTTTTTGTTAATATTTTCTCAATTGAGAATATAAGAATGATTAGCATTGATAATCTGCACGACAGGATGGAAGGCACAAGATCGAAGATAGATTTTACACAAAGTGAGGGAATGACATTGTAGGCTTCGATACAGATATAAATAGATGATAATGAATGTTTTTTTTTTTTCAAGAATAAATGAAACCCTGATTTCAAAATGGATACATCACATCACACTAATTTCTCGTGTGTAATATGCTTTGCATTCCTTTGCTTGGTTCATTATGTTAGCACACGCTGACTGTACACCAGCTGGACACTTTCAGCCAATCAGAATCAGACGCATTTGACCACTGTTTCGACCCCACGTCCACGTAGATGCGGCAGCTGGAATTCTGGACACCCTTCTTCCTTATTCTACCGTCAACCATGTAAGCTTGATCAGAGGATTTCTTGGATCATTCCAGCAAGCTCTCTCATTCTCTGTCAAATTCCATCAGCAACTTATCGATCTTCTTCTTGTTGATCCTCTGCCTTATCACCGAATCATCACTGTGCAAGGAAAACAAGAGACCATAGTCATTGACAGGTGTGTAATTTGATTATCCTCCATTTCCAATTTTAGCTTGTGCTAAAACACCAGAGATTCATGCTTTTGCTGGAAATGATGGTTTCTCATGCTACCGACCTGTTAGGTGGAGGGCAGGGAGTAGATGGTGCCAATATCTGAGAGAGTTTGATGGCATCCTCCTGCCGGTCAATGAGATGATCAAAGCATAGGTATCTTCCGTAGGCAGATGGATCCTCATATACACAGATGTGGGCATCAGCAAGGAACTCAGCGCCAACGGTGACAAACACCCCATCCTCGTACATCTCCACAGCACCCCTCAGGTAAGGATTGGCGACGGTAAGCTCCGGACCCGTCAGGAGTCCGGCGTTGACTGAAACCATGTTGACATCCCGGTCCATCGCCAGCGCCCATGCTGTCTTCTCCGCGAGTGTCTTCGCTAAGGCATGCCACAGCTGTTGTTGCAGATAAAACCAGATTCCGTTAACTTCATCACATGTTATTCTGCTAAGTTGCTAATTAATCTAGTAAAACCTTTTCCCTTTTTCAAGAAAAGCTGTAGATAGTAGTTCTAGCCAATTAACTGTCTCCCTCCATTCTCATAAAATAAAAAAAAATGTTGCTTCTTACGTTAGGTGATTTGGTTCGAATCAGTGCAGTGACATCTTTTTCGTTTTAAATGAAAAGCAGTAGACAGTGTTTCTAGCAAACCATAAGGAGGAGAAAGTATGTAAGTTTTTGTTGTTGTGGATAGTTGGAAGTAGCTTTGGGTCACTATCCTTTGAATTGGAAATTGGAAATTGAAAATTCCAATTTCTAATTCAAATGACCAATTCAAAGAGCTCAAAACAAAATGGGCAGTTAAGTCAAGTTAAAAAAAATGGAAAAAGGAAGTAATCCTAATTTTTTTTATCCCTCCACTCAATAGACAAAAAGTCCGCATGATAGTTACGACATTAGACGGAGTACACTGAATATTTTCTCCCATCACGAGATACATGAAACGTATCGCTTATTTGTCTGGCATAAAGAATGATCAGTCATGACCTTAGGAATTGAATAATTTTCTCCTGACATGGGAAGAACACGAATATGTGAAACATATCATTTACGCATCTTATATAGAGAAAGAATGGCTTGTGTCACACAGGTATTATAGTTACCTTAAACTTACGGCAGAAGTTGGGATCACTCCAATTCCTTTCATCGAGATTCGCCAATGCCTTGCGGTCCTCCTTCCAGACGACGGCCGTGACAGAAGATGTAAACACAACCTTCTCAATGGTCTCAGTCTGGGCACATGCTTCCAGCATATTATGTGCTGCCCTGACTTCCATCTCCACCATGTATTCCTGCCACACACGTAAATCCATACAGACCCAACTGGTAAGCAAGCAATTAATCACAAATAAAAACAACCCAACCCAACACATCTCTCAGTAAATATGGCAAACTCCCTCAGTAAATATTCAATGCTACACATGATCCTGTCAAGAAACCATTTAAAACAAACATGCTTGACACCAGATCACAGCTGTAATCTGTTGATGTTTGCAATTGAGATAAAACAAACACAACCCAAAAAAAAAAAAAAATCCTCTTTCTTTACTTTTCTTTATCTTATAGTGATTGCAACTTGTACCCATGCTGATAGACTCACATCATAGGTGGGCTGGTCCAGTGGAGGTTCAAATGTGTAGAACAAACCGGAGCACCCTTTCATGGCATGAACAATGCTTTGGTAATCAAATGGGTCATAGCAGAATATCTTCAAACGCTCTCTCTCCTCAAAACTCACTCCTTTCAATCCACCAACTTCTCCTAAACACACATATCCAAGCCAAACTACAGTTAATACAAGAAATCCTAAGCCCAAATCAAAGAAGACAAGAAACAGCCAAAAGAGAGAAGTTGGGCATACCAGGACTCTGAGTTGCAGCATGAACTGTGTACCCACGTCGGAGAAGCCTCCGGACTATGGATTTTCCTGCCTGCCCAGATGCATCAGTGACACAAACCGTCGCTACTGCATGGTGCAAAGCTGCTGGTGCCATGAAGAGGACGAAAGGAATAATGAAACTGACGAGGAGGTGTTGGGTTGATGGTGTGGTGGGAGGAGAAGAGAAGAATTGTGGGTTTTATATAAATGAGAAAAACAACGGAGGTGGAGAGGAAAGAGGAAGGAAGGTGAGCATTCAGAAAGAGTGTGGGAGAAGGACAGGTGGGAAGAAGATAGTAATACTTAAGATGAAAAAGGTTGAAACTTTCTTGGTAGGAAAAAAGAGAAGATTTTTCCAATCAAATATAGTCCATTCAATTGGACTGGAGGAATTCGACTGGATTTTGGCATTGCCCACACCTTCCTTCCTGATCTAGAAGACTGGGAATTAATGGGTTGAAGTTAAATTAAGCTGCCACATGAGGGAAGGAGCATAGTGTTTTGCATGGGTTTGACAAGAGTACAAGAATAATTCTAATAATAATACTGATGAAATGTTGATGTCAATGGGATGGACTTTGGAGTAATCGACGAGGATCGGTTAGATTAATTTTGGGGGAGGTAGTGTAGTTACTTGGAGTAATGGGCTTTTCTGATCTGAGTTGCAACTGTTGACTTTCTAAATATTCATTAACCTTGTGTTATTGGAAGAACTTCCTTTTCTATTATTCTCCGGAAACGAGCAACGCCGTTGGATCGGCAAACGTTGGCGAAGTGGCGAAGGAAGCTGATGGAGTTGTTGAGCTTCCAATCTGCGTGCTTCATTACTAATTTACTGTATTACTTTAGTTTTACAAAGCAACAATAAAAAAGTACTCACGAAACCTATTAGGTCTCCTTCAGGATGACGTGGTTACGCAATTTCGCGGAAGTCGTTTCCAAGCGCAGCAAGATGTAGAAGTTAATGGTCTGCAAAAGCTGGCTTACGTCGGAATCTTCAATGTCATCGGTAGATTTAAATGTCACTGCCAACATAATTTGACTATAATATTCGAACAAGCATATATATGGAATAACCGCAATTTTAATGCTAATCTTTTCAACTATTTCAACATATAGAGTATAGATCTATTGCATACTCCTTTAATTTTTAAAACCACTTTTATATCAAAACAAATCTGGTTTCTGATTTATTTATTTTTTGAAATTTAAAAATCAAATACACCCGCTCTCCCCCTCCCTCCCCCATTCAAATCAAAACCCTAAAATATATTTAAACCAACCCCTCCCCCACTCTCCCTCCTAAACCCTCCAGCAGCTGTCGTTCCACATCCGTAGACCCTCTCCATCCTCGACGACTAACCCGTTCTCATTACAGTGGCGGCACGTAGTCCTTGACCTCCTTCTCGAAGAGGCGGAGAGCGTCGTCGTTGTCAACGTCGTCCGGGGAGAAGCAGACGACGAGGTCGGAGAAGTTGGAGGACAGGTCGTGAAACATGCGGAGGAGGCGGGAGTTTTCGAGCTTGAGCTTGCGGGCGTAGGAGGAGTAGGCGTTGACGAGGGCGATATGGTCGGTGGCTTGCTTGGTGATGAGATCCAGCCAGGTTCGGTGGGGGTTGGACTTGAGGGCCAGGAAGGTGAGGCTCATGTAGGGCTTGAGGAGGAGAAGGGAGGAGGCGCTACTGGTGGTGGCGGCGGCGGTGTTGGAGTTGGAGGAGAGGAGGACGGAGAGGGCGGCGAGCAGGATGAGGGTGAGGATGGTCGAGACCAGCACCTTGTACGATACCGACGCTTGGATACCGATCGGTCGGACCGACCTTCCCCCTGCCATTTGTTCTTTCTTTGGTAAAAGAAAAGAAAAGATAATTTCTTCTTATTTTAGGGCTTCAAACCAGATACATCATGGATTGGATCTGATTGGAAGGGAAGAGAAGGAGACGGGGGAGAGGGAAGGAGGGATGTCACAGAGTGAGTAATCAATGCTCCCCTTCTGCCCTGCACTGTTCCCTACGAGACAGAGCTGCTGCCTTCTTCCAACAGGGTGTGGGGACCCAAGTTTTCTTGGTGTGGTGGGGACAATGGGAGACAGGCTTACCGTTTTCGGCACGAATTGTCTTGTCGCTTCAGGATTCTCCCCTTCTAAATCGTAAAACGAAACTGTTTCAAAAATGTAAAACTGATCTCTTGCAACATATATAGAGGGATAAATATTGATTTCTAGATCGTAACACGAAACTGTTTCAAGATCATGTTACTAATTTTAAAAATATATAACATTGTTCGATAATATAGAACAATAACAAAACAATAATCGTACCAATAAAAATATGTACTGAATGAAATCGTAAAACAATTCGAATTCGAATATAAAGTTATGGAATGATAAAATCTTAATACGATTCATTAATACTAAATTGAAAGAAAAAAAAACACTAAATTAATATTTAAAAATTTAATATAAAAAATTATCATATTCATCTATTTCAATAAAAATAATATAAAAAATAAAACTTAAAAAAAAAATATAAAAATATAAAAAAATTATAATTTTTTGATAAGAAATTAAAACTTTCCTAATAAAACTACCTTAATAACTAATGAAAAGAAAAATTTTATTAATAAATTTACAAGTAGGAACCACATGCAATAACTACCACACTTAAAATTAATTAAATAAAAAATTGAAATTTTTTTCCTTCCAACAAAAAACTCATCTCAAAAAAAGTGATTTTAATACTAACCATTAGATTAACAACCAACCACAATGATGCATCTTCCTTCAAAATAACTAATTTGAGGGAGAATGCAACTGAACTGGCTCCTATATATATGAAACTGTAGCCAGAGCAGCTATTTCAATAGCTACGTGCAAAATGCCTATACGAACTCAATTTGTTATTGCGCTGTATAACTAAAGGTATATTGGGTATGAAAAATACGATAAGGATTTCTTTATTATTATTTTTTTTTTTTGGACACATAATATTTCTTTTTTTTCCTTCACTCTTTAAGAGCAGAATATATATATATATATATATATATTA
>JAMKQA010006053.1:0-28537 GCA_024699735.1 Posidonia australis | reverse complement strand
ATAGGTATATTAAAATTCAAAAAATAACAAACAGAATACAGTTAAAGAGTTCCAACAAAAGGCAAAAATTGATCAAATTAATGGGAGCTGAACTGTTTAAAATTTTCAAGTTTGCTATTGAGTTGGCATAGGTATATTAAAATTCAAAAAATAACAAACAGAATACAGTTAAAGAGTTCCAACAAAAGGCAAAAATTGATCAAATTAATGGGAGCTGAACTGTTTAAAATTTTCAAGTTTGCTATTGAGTTGGCATAGGTATATTAAAATTCAAAAAATAACAAACAGAATACAGTTAAAGAGTTCCAACAAAAGGCAAAAATTGATCAAATTAATGGGAGCTGAACTGTTTAAAATTTTCAAGTTTGCTATTGAGTTGGCATAGGTATATTAAAATTCAAAAAATAACAAACAGAATACAGTTAAAGAGTTCCAACAAAAGGCAAAAATTGATCAAATTAATGGGAGCTGAACTGTTTGAATTTTTCAAGTTTGCTATTGAGTTGGCATAGATATATTAAAATTCAAAAAATAACAAACAAAATACAGTTATAGAGTTCCAACAAAAGGCAAAAATTGATCGAATTAATGGGAGCTGAACTGTTTGAATTTTTCAAGTTTGCTATTGAGTTGGCATAGGTATATTAAAATTCAAAAAATAACAAACAGACAGTTATAGAGTTCCAGCAAAAGGCAAAAATTGATCGAATTAATGGGAACTGAACTGTTTGAATTTTTCAAGTTTGCTATTGAGTTGGCATAGGTATATTAAAATTCAAAAAATAACAAACAGAATACAGTTATAGAGTTCCAGCAAAAGGCAAAAATTGATCGAATTAATGGGAGCTGAACTGTTTGAATTGTTCAAGTTTGCTATTGTGTTGGCATTGGAACAATGGTACACAAGATGCACACAACCATTAGGAAATTTACAATATCAAGTACAGAGATTCTTCCCTTCAAAAAAATTGGGATAATAAATGCTGAAGTGCTGTTGCCTGTTGGTGATTGATAAATGTCATCTCCATTAAATCATTTAAATGACAATAAATGAATAGATTTACATCTATAGTATATAATTCTGATTACTTGTTCAATTTATTACTTTTTAATATAATTTATATAAGATAATTTTAATATCTTTCTTAATGCAAAAGGACATAAGGGATGAAATGATTTTAATTATCTTTTATATAGACTAATATTATTTTTACTATAAAAAATAATTATGACATATCTCTACTCATTTAAAATATATATTTTTTTTTTTGTTTACAAAATTTATATATATGTTAATCTTAAATTTTGACTTATGTTTTCGATCCATAGCTTTTCCCGTATTTATTTCTTTCTTAAGTATTCTCAAGATAAGTTGTTTTTGCTTAAACATATAAATAATATTACTAATTATCTTTTTTTAATGAAAGATAAACTATACTACTTAGCACTTCATCATTAAAACTACTAATACCAACTTTTTTATTATAAATCTTTATTTTTATATAAGAAGAAGATGTCCACTACAAATTCATATAATTAGTGATCAAATAAATAATAATATATCATATAATTAACAATTAAATGAATAAATTTAGTCTTATAACATGAAATTATACTCTGATATGCTTCGATATAAACCTGAATGCTTCTTTGATTTGTGGTCCTTTATTCCCTGTTTTTGGTAATGTAGAAGATATGCTTCGATATAAACCTAAATGCTTCTTTGATTTGTCTGACTTTGGGTGGCACGTTATTATCCCTTCTGTGGCTTGGTGTATTTGGAAAGAAAGAAACAATAGAATTTTTCGCAATGTCTCCACCTCTAGCAAATCCATTATATTCAATGCTATCTCTCTAATGCATTCCTGGTTAGACATTCTGGGCACAGGTTTTGAAAAGAAGGATTTGCTCCATTCCGTCTCAGCTATGCAGTGTTCCTGGAATAGGGGCCAGTCAAGTGTTGAACCTGAAGCCCAATCTGTAAATCTCCAAATGCATCATCCTCCTCCTACTGCTAACCCACCTGCTACATCTCCTGCTGAGCTTCACCCTTCAGTGCACAATTCTAGTAATGATATTACTGTTTGATTAAATTCTTCTTAATCAGTTTTTGCTCAAATATGGAGTTGTAAATTTTAAAACTATTTCGATACTTTACACCCTATGTGTGGATGATTCTATTCTGAAATATTGTCTTTTTAGTCTCTGTAATTTTAGACTATACTTGTTCTTAGTATCTTTGCTGTCAGTAATTTAATATAATGCTACTAACGTTGCCAAAAAACATGAAATTATACTCCAATTGAACTCATTCAATTTACTACTTTTTCATATCATTTATGTCAAACAATTTCAATATCTTTTTCTACAACCAAACGCGTAAAAGATAGGACAATTTTAATTATTGTCTACATAGACTAATATCATTTTTATTGTAAAGAAAAACACTTTATAATACATCTCTACTCATATGAAATGAAGAGTTTGCCTTTTATAGATGTTAATCTTAGGTTTTACCTAGATATTTGAACTTGCCAACTGTAAATTATTAAATTATTATATCATTGAACATTCCACTATATCATAATACTGTTTACCTAGAAATTTGAACTTGCTAATTATAACTTAGTAAATTATTAAATTATTATCTCATCAAACATTTCACTATATCATAATACTATTTACACTACATAGGAAACAAAATTAATCAATTTAAATACTATCCTTAAAATTTTATTAAATTTAATTATGCTTACAAACTTATTAATGGACACTTATGTTAATTCTTAGGGAAGATAATCTCTTTCATCTTCTTTTTATTTTTTCCACCTTCCTTATGTTTTTATTCCATAGCTTTTCCAATTCCAACATTTATTTCTTCCTTAAACAAGATAAGTTCTTTTTGCTTAAGTATATGAACAAATGATGATAATTTTTCTATTAAATAAGAATAATTATAATCAAGTATTGATGAAAGAAAAGTTAAGCAACATATAATATTTAAAAAAGAAACATAAATAATAAACTTAATTTCTCAAATACAATGTTATACATTGTTTAAATAAAAAATAATTAATTTTCAAGATCAAAATTTAATTATAAAGTTAAATTAATTTTTTTTGTATCTTTTACAATTTGTACATCACATGTGTTAGGTCACTAGTCAATAAGTATACCTATATCTATATCATATTACTAATTGTCATTCTGAAAAGAATGAAGATACATGCCTACTAAGCAATGATCATTAAAGATTTGTATTATATACTTATTAATCTATATTATATTACTATTTGTGAGTTTTCTTATGAGTTACAATGCTTCTGTGCCATGTTAAATTCTGCATCATGTAATCTCTGTTTTTACATACTGAATCTAGATTCATGCAAATGCTTGCTGTGAAATGAACTGCAAATACACTCTTTACATATTTATCATATTTATATGATTGTTAGGTTCATTAATTCATTGCATACTCCTTAGAGTCTACTAAGCAGTAGCTTCAACCCATTAACCTATGAACTTGCATGATAAAAAAATAAATGATAAAAAGACTTTCTATCTCACATGTTCAGCTTGTTGCTGAAATCTGGTGAACTAATTGCTCCATGAAATCCTGTTTGGGAGGTTCTCATGCAACAGTCCATGATCCAGATCTGGATAGCATGGCTGGATCTTGTTGTTTTTACTTAGCATAAGGATGGTGTGGTCTTGTGTGAGACATATAGTCCTTGAGCACATGACCCATATTATGTTTTCACGCTTAGATTTCGATAGATACTCATGTTGCTTTTTTTCTGATGAGTCTGCAAGTTTACAAGATTTTTATATTGCATGGCATTCTGGTTTACTGTCAGATCCATGATTTTCTCTGGCACACTTTCTTGGCATCAGTAGAGCACGTACGTGACGCACCAAACTGGAGCACCAGTCTGGCCCACCACATAGGCGCACTTGCCTGTATTCTGTCGCACACAGTGGTTTTTGGCATGATGTTTAGCATGGTTTCCGATTCGCTTTGCCTTTGGTTTTCTTTGGGTGTCTTCTTGGATATATCAGGATGACTCCAGTTTGTTCTCATCCATTTTTGTGCATGGTAGTATAAGTTTTGCATATAGCGAAGCGAGGACGTTAGCTACCCGATATTGTTGGATACGTGGTTATATTCGTGCAATATTTTTGCTCTGGTGTTTGTAATCCACCACTCGAGTGACCTTTCTGAGCATTAGGACACATCTTATAGTCTCTCTACCCATGTTACCTTCCTGCATTTTTATCATTTGCTTTTTATTATTTTACCGTGACTTTGCTGATCCTTGTGTATTTGGCCTTTCGTGTCAAGTCCAAGGCTGTCGCCGGCATGGTTACATTGACTATATTATTATTTGTGAATTTTCTTGTGAGTTTTCCTATGCAAAGAGCCATGCCACGTGGCACCACTAATCAATTCCTAATTACATGTATATCAATACAAAAGGGCCTCAATATCCCAAAATAAATCATCCCACTATACTTTTCATTTCTTCGAACAAGAAAGTGGTTTTGCTATAATGAATCTACTGTTTTACCCCTTGTTACTCTTTGGATTTCGAGTTGCACTTTTACTCTAAAGGTCCGTTTGGTAGGACTTTTGGACAGCTTTTGAGTATATAGTTTCTCTTCAGAAGCTATAATGGTCCAACAATTCTACCAAACAATAACAGCTTTTTAGAAGTATGTAGCTTTTGTAACAGTAATTTCTTTACATTTCTAGAAGTTGGGTTATGACAACTTTTAACCAGAAGTTAGCTTTTACACTTGGATTCAAAAGCTGAAGCTTTGCCAAACAGACCCTAAGCTTCATATTTGGCTAAGTCGACACAGAATATTATGAAAGTCCTCTAAGATTTCTACACAAAGGTAAGCCTATTTTCTTCATTTCATGTCTTCATATTTTAGATTTTTAATTTGGGCATCGCATTACTATGTTTAGTAGATCGAATGTTGAGGAAAAAACTGTATAATGCATGAATAAGATAATTAGATATTATTGAATTTGAAATCCTAAGAGAATTAGATGTTGAACACACCATCGCACGAGTTACAAATATACAAAATAAAGGAACCATAGTTTACATGTATATATAATTATAAATATCTCTAGATAGAAACCATTGCAGTACTAATATGATTTTCCACAATCACGTGACATAAGAGTTTCCTCTGGCTTAATTATCACCTTTTATTAGATGTATGTAGTACTGTATATTGATGAAAGAAAAGTTAAGCAACATATGAAATTTAAAAAAAGAACATAAATAATAAACTTAGTCTCTCAAATACATTGTTATACATTGTTGAATAAAAATTAATTAACTTTTAAGATCAAATTTTAAATATAAAGTTAAATTAATTTATTTTGTATCTTTTACAATTCGTGCATCGCACGTGCCAAGTTATTAGTATTATTAAATGCATATGTAGAATTTATATGCAATGCCACGAATGACTTTTGATATATTTTTTTATATTTATATTATATTATATATTATTATTTATATTAAATTATTAATTGTCACTTTGAAAATGAAATAAAGATATGCCACCTAAGTAATGATCATTAAATGTTTGTAATAACATTACTTATTAATGTTATTGAATGCATGTGTAGAATTTATATTTAATACCACAAACATCTTTTAATATATCTTTTTTGTTTTGGACAATCAACTAGAAAAATTTTATATCAATTTTTTTACATATTTTTTTAAATATTGCAATAAATAAAAGCTCTTACAAAATAATAGTGTTTGATTATTTATATTTTATTTATCATAAAGAAATAGATTTCATATCTTTTTTTAAATTATGATTCTATATATAAGGTAAAATCATTTTATGTTTCATATATATAATTTAAATTAATTTATATATTTTAATCATAAGGATCTTGACGAAGCAATTGATAAATATAATTATTATGTAGCTAAATCTTATATATTCAGCAATAATTTTGACAATATTATTAATTGTCACTTTGAGCATGAAGGAAAGACATGTCACTTAAGTAATGACAATTAAAGATTTGTAATAATACAATTATTAACGTAGTTGAATCCATGTGCAGAATTTGTATTCATTGCCACTAACATCTTTTTTTTTTGAATAATCAACTATAAAAATGAACAAGTAAAATAAATTTTAAAAGTTCAATTGTTTCTTTTATTCTTAACAAATCCATGAGTCTCTTAACTTTTTATTTTTCAAGTTTGTTCATTGATAAAATTAAAATACATGTAGGTATCGTCCATTAATTATATTTAAAAGTAATATTATTTAGTCATGTCCTCCTTGCTCTATTATTTCTCCTTCTTATCATCGTTGGTCTTGTTAGACTCTTGAGTTTCCATAACTTATATTAGACTTAATTGTTAATATTTGTTTGTGGTGTTGAATTACATTGAATGCCATAAATATCTTTACATATATCTTTTTTGTTTTGAACAATCAACTATAAAAATTTCATATCAAATTGTTTACATATGCTTTTTAAATATTGAATAAATAAAAACTCTTATAAAAAATACAATGTTTGATTATTTATATTTTATTTAACATAAAAAATAAATTTCATATTTCTTTTCAAATTAGGATCCTGTATATAAGACAATGTCATCCTAAGTCTCATATATATTAGACAAAATCATCCTATATATAAAATTGAAATACATGCGTATATTGCCCAATAATTACATTTAATAGTAATATTACTTATTCATGTCCTTTTTCCCTATTCATTTCCCTTCTTGACATCATTTTATACATGATTTTGTTAGACTCTTAATTTTTCATAATTTATATTTGTTAATGCTATAATAAGAGAATCTCATTTGTCAATAGATGAGAATAGTAGTGTTAGTATTATGCAAAAATGATACTTACTAATAATGTTGATCTTTTTATATTTCTAAACCACTTATAATTGAATAACTCATATTAGTTTATCTAAACTAATTTTTAAAAATTTCTTATAATATTATGCATTTATATCATAAATTGTATTTGATTATTATTCCAATAGTTTATTCCACATGTTTAGTTTACCATCTATTTATACTCCTTTAGAAAAAAAAAAGTTTTGTACTTTATAATTTTAAGTGGATGTCACATGATTTAAGTATGCAATTAGCCCACGTTTGGATCTTGGAATAAAAGTAGGAATAAAGACAGAATTGAAATACTAATTCCATTTGGCAAGTCAAAAAATAGAATAAAAGCAGAATAGTAATTCCTATTATGAATTACTTATTCTAGAATAGTTATTTCTCAAGAAATGTGGAATAAAGTTATTTTACTAAATTATTCTCATACTTGTATGTATACGGTGTATTTAGTTTTTTGTCTAAAAATTAATACATATGTAATATAATGTATAGATATTTTTAACTAGATATATATCTTAATAATTAAAATGATTATTATTAATTTACATGTTTTTTACTTATTCCAACACTTATTCTGATACTTATTCCATTTTTCATCCAAATCACGATATCTCCTTATACACATTTATTTACCTTTAAAAGAAAATTACTTCGAAACTGAATAGTAATACTATCAGAATACTAATACCACTTTCCACTTATTCTACATTCAAAGAGAGACTCAAAGTATGGCATATGACATAACTCGTAACACTCTTTTTATTCATATCAAATCAAAAGATGTCCTTTAATTAATCCTAATTGTCAATTGGGTTTTGAAGGTCCATTGGAATTCATTTCAATTAATTCTATTGATATACCAATCTTAAGTAAAACTTTTAAATATAAAATAATATTTAAAAATAATAAATTTTTGGCATTTCATAGGAAAGCACATCTTTTTTAATAACTATTACTCTTTTTTTCAAATTCATAACTTTTTATTTTTACTTTTAATCGTGCAATGCACTCATCTAATCTACTAGTATATTACTAATTGTGAAGAAAGGAAAGCTATGTCACCTAAGCAATGTATTTATTAATATTATTGAATGCACTTGTAGAATTTATATTCAATGCTATAAACATCTCTTGATATATCTTTTTTATATTGAACAATTAACTAGAAAAAATTTCATATAAAATTTTTTACATATATTTTTTAAATATTGTAATAAATAAAAACTCTTATAAAAAGATAATGCTTGATTATTTATATTTTATTTACTATAAAGAAATAAATTTCATATCTCTTTTTAAATTAAGATCTTATATATAAGACAAAGTTATCCTATATTTAAAATTGAAATACATCCATGTATTATCCATTAATTACATTTAAGAGCAATATTACTTATTCATGTCATTTTTGCCCTATTTATTTCCTTTCGTAACATCATTAATTTCATGCCTAATCTTGTTAGACTCTTGAGTTTTCATAACTTATATTTGTTAATGCTATAATAAGAAAAACTCAATTATTAATAGATGAGAATAGTACTAGCATTAAATAAAAATGTTATTTATTGATAATGTAAATCTTCTTAGATTTCTAAATCACTTATAACTCAATAACTCATATTAGTTTATCTGAACAAATTTTTAAATATTTCTTATAATGTTATGCAACTATATCATAAATTATAGTACTTGATTATTATTCCAATGGTTTATTTCATATGTTTCGTTTACCTTCTATTTTTATTCCTTTAGAAAACAATAGTTTTGTATTTAATAATTTTAAATGAATGTCACATGACTTAAGTATGTATCGAAAGTATGACATATGAGACAAATGGCTAAACTTGCAACACTCTTTTCATTTATATCAAATCAAAAGATATAATTATTTCATTAATCTTAATTATCACTTGGGTTTTAAAGTTCTACTAAAATTCATTGCAATTAATTGTATTGATATATCTATAAGTGAAACTTTTAAATGTAAACTAATATTTGAAAATAAAAAACTTTTAGTAATCCATTAAAAAAGATTTTTTTTTTAAAACTTTTAAATGTAAAATAATGTTTGAAAATAATAAAGTTTTAGTAATCCATAAGAAAGTTTTTTTTTTTAATAGCTATCACTCTTTCATTTTATAATCAGAATTTATTTTATTTTTTTTACTTTTAATCATACCGTGCCGGTCTACTAGTTTAAAGGAAGAGATGATATGAGCTTTTAACTGAGTCAGAGATAGCAGTTTTTTTTCCCTTCTTAAATTGATGTTTTTTTTTGTAAACGGTAATTTTTATGCATGTTCCAGGATTCGAACCAGGGATCTGTGGCGAGTTTAAAGTTTTCCCAGCCACTGTTACAATGAGACATTGTCTCTTCTTATATTGATGTTATGGTGGGACTTTTGACAAACCTAATGTTATGTGGAAAATGGTCCTATATTGGGCCTTTCTAATCCTATATTTGTATGCAGAAGATAGAAAATGTTCTCTGATTTCCCTTAAGCAGTAACCACAAAATTTATCGTTTCCTTTTCACTGAAAATTCCCAGACCCACCCACCCGCTCAACTCCTCACCCGTGAAGATCAGAAGATGATGTGCATGGGCTGTACATTAATTTGCCACAACTGACTAGGACTCGAAATCATTATTGCAACCATATGAAAACTCAGACCTGCACATGCAGTTCTCTCTCTCTCTGTCGTAGGGTATCTGAAGATGAATGTATAATTGAGACAACCCAGTTCACCTCATATATGAGATCATGTTAAGTGAACCGCATGCAACACAAGAGAAGGTTTCATGTTGATTTCAAGACGTTGGGTTGTTGTACACGTGAAAGATGAATAATGCAGGATATCTTGAACATGGGGGGCGTGTGGTGGGAGAGATCTGACAAAAGCCAAAAGGGATCTGTTTGCAAACTGATATCAGCCAGCAAAAGAGCAAATCCTAGGATGAATTCTTTGATCCCAAGAAACTAATTAAGACAAATGCACACCATGGAACATATATAACTAGCAGGAAAGATTACATGATAACATGATTTAATAATTGGAAAATTTACACGATGTCAAGATACTTACTTGGTTGATCAGATATTCGCGAATTGGACATGTTGTGAGTTGGTATATGCAAGTTTTTTTTTTTTTTTTTTTAAATTTAACTTCTGTTCTTGCGACATTGGATGGCTAATACTTACGAACGTACCTACAAGATTACATCCTGTGAGTTGGAGTTGACCATATATAGCTTCTTCTTTTCGTTACCAAAGTTGATGAAGGTATTGTATAAAAAAAAAAATTGTGAATAATTAAGGACAATTTGTCTTATAGATGCGTCTTTTTCTACAACGTGACAACTTGTGCATCTAATTTCTGCTATTCAATGTGATCTTTATATTAAAAAATTATTGTGTAGTCGTGTGTGCTGTCACAAGACATTATTTGCCCATGTGCTGCCTTGTACGTACAAGTTGGCAACGTCTTATTCCGAATTTCAAAACAAGAAAACAAGATAATCGTAATTTTCTGGGTTTCAAATTTCAATCCCTTGAGTAAAGTATGGTTTTTGTTCACCACCACCATTGTTCCACCTGGTCCTCAGGTAAACCTCTGAAGCATATCTATTCCTTCTATAAACTTCTGAGGTTCAACTTCACTATAATCTGTATTGGAAGCATATCCCAGCCAATGCACTCCAAAGCTCTAATCCTTTGAAATATGAATGTAGGCACTTCATGAATCTAGCACACATTTCGAAAACATTAAACACGTATACCATGGTAGTAAGCTCCAAACCGATGAGAATGGCATCGATCTGGCTTAATCAGTATCATAACATCCTTTCTTCTATTGGCAGGAAACTGCATGTACTTCCAACATGGCGAATGTATTCTGAATCTTCTGAACTGCTGGCCCATGGAAGACGATTTTGCAAACATAGAGCAAAGACGAGAGAATTAAACAAGAAGAACAAGCGATTACGAAGACGAATAAAACAAGCATAATTAGTTATAATTAGACAGGTGTAATTATTGTCATTTCCCTTTCAACCCGGGTGTATTTAGTGATAGGCTAAAATGAGATTTTATATGCGTATATACACCTTTGTTTTGCGTTTTTCTTTTATATTCCAAAAAACAAATTGTATTGCATCTTAATTATTCCCCATTATATTCTGCAACATCCTTTTTTTTTTTATAAGGATTCTACATCATACTTTAATTTCGTAATTTTTGAAGCTAGTTTATCATTGAATAAGTACAGGCAAGTTCAGTAGCTCAAATTTGTTAAAATTTCATAAAGACTTAAGACATTAAGATGAAAGGGTCATGAAACTCCAATTGCAACAAGAATTTAATGACATATTCTTTATGCTATAAGAATACAATCTATACTGTAATTATTTTTAAAGAAATCAAAAGAAAAAGAGAGGATGAAGACAGTCATGTCGGTTGTATATGCATGGTACTGGGCTTTTAATAATATAGTGATGTTACATGTCAACTAAGCTCCCAAGTTTCCACAGTATTGATTGTCAACCTCTTCACAAAGGTCTATCAGTCATAAACTTCCCAATATCAAGTAGAGAAAACTCTTGCAAAGTTACAATGGAAAAACGCTATTGCAAGTGGAATTATAGAAAATCATGATCCCTTGTGACTTTCATTTTTATTTTCAATTAATTTGGCATCGTTCCATACTTCAGCATAATAAACGTAGTAAAACATTGTAACGTCCCCACATGCTAAAAGGAATTTTGAGGACACAATAATGCGAGCTAAGTTGTCCATGAGCTACCAAAGATGGGTTGGACTTTGGAAGGTTCTAGCAACTTGATGTGAAATGTTCCCCCCCTGCAGGGAATGGTGTTATTTTCAGGTAGTTTGGCTTTGTTCATTTGCAGACTGCACTGTTTATTTATGAAAAGACAATAGTGAGCTTTATTTGGACTTTTCATCATTTACTAGATTCTCTTCGCAACAAAAAGTTCATCCACCTGTAACTAGAGAAAAAAAAAAAGGCCAATAAATACCTTCTCCTTGATTTTCTTTAACTAATGTTATAAGTATTTCAACCATTTGTTTCAAGACTCCCAGCTAAAGGTTAGGTGGAGAAAGTGATTATTAATATTTCAATAGATTATTTATGAAGAATTCATCTCAAAGGAAATGTAATGGATCCTCAAATAACTTCTGAAGTTTTTTTAAAATTTTTTTTTTTTTTTGAAATGGTAATTTCTAAAGCAAATTAACAACCAACTCGTTCACAATTCTATGGAACTCACTTATGAAACAAATGTGTTGGTAAATCTTTACATATGACTCAAAACATCAACGAAACTATTTAGCAATAAAAACAAAAAGTCCCAGAATTATAAACAAAAGACAGTTGCATGAAAAAGTGTGAAGATAATTTAATCACTCAAAAAAGTTGCCAATTAATAACCGATAATCCCGTTGCCCAAACCCCAATCCTAGGAGAAAACAGACAAAACTACCTTTATGTGTGCATGCAATAAAATAACTAAATAAGTTGAATACGTCGCTAACATTTATGCTACTAGATGATGGACCAAATCACTAGATGCGAGGGGCGTGATTACTGGGTAATAAATTCCAAGACTCCTTTAATTTTACTAGCACTCATCAATCACTACTGCTACATTAAAATAAGTTATTAGTACTAATAGTAGTATTGTTATTTCCTTTTCGAGTCCCAAAAGTCTTGGAATATTTCGAGGAGGTCCCTCGGATTCAGCGGTTTGGGAGGTTCGATCCGCAAGTGCCGCCAAAACAGGTGACGTCACCCATTTCAAACACTTGCAGGAGGCAAGACGATTCCCTCTTCTCTCAAAATACCCTCGATTGACATCTTATTATTTACGACCACGACACGCGATCGATTGAAGCAGTGGTTGAAATTTAAAGAAAGTGTAGGGGCATTTCTGTACTGTACCTCCATGAAACTGCAACGGGAGACCTCAGACCAAAGTGAACCAGAGAACTCTTGTTTTTTTGCTAGGGTTTTGGTTTCGGGAAATGGCGTAGTCTCGTCTGCTTCTTCCACTTCGGGAACTGGTGGTGACCTGCAACGAAAGGAAAACCCTTTTTTCTGCTCTGGTTGGGTCTTGTTCTACTCTACCTTCCTTTTATTCCTTCCTCATTGCGAGGTTTCTGCAAGGTTGAGCAACTTTTTTGTTACAAAAGTTCGAATTTGGAGAGAACCCAGATCGGTTTTCGCGGAAAGATCGGAACTTGGAGGATACCCAGATTGGTGTGAAGGTGAGGTAGCATGATTTGATTCGGATTGGGGAGCTGGAATGACCGAAGATTCTCGTGGTTTCCCTGGCTGCTGCGCTAGCTTGTCATTCCGTTCATCCGAACGAAGTGTTTTTTTTTTTTTTTTTTTGACGCTCTGGCGTGTTGTCGTTTTGCAGGGAAAGGATGGCGGGAATAGTGTGATTGCACGAGAACAGTGCTGCCTTGATGCGTTTGGTCTGTTTCCTTTCGTAGCTCTTGGTGGCTTTCGTGACCTCTGTGAAAGAAGGGTGGGGGGAGATAACGGTGGACAGAAGGAAAAAGGTGTGTTCTTTGGTCCAGAAGAGTAGGTTGGGTATTTGTCAAGTGTGACAGCCACAGTCCCTGTTGGCAACAGTGGTTCCAATCAATTCGTCTAACGTCTGCTTTTGGATGTGATGGGTAGCATTGGGTTATGAGAAGAAGGTGGCTGTTGTGTGAGATGGGTTGAAAAGGGAATTGTGTGCGGAGTTCTGAAGGGGGGGTTTTGGATTTTTGGTTGATTTCTCTTTGGAGTAAAATGAGCGGTAATCTACATCAGAGGCGGGGGAAGACGGATAAGGGGTTCGACGTTGCTGAGAAAGTTGTGGTGGCTGTTAAGGCTTCCAAGGATATCTCAAGGAATGCTCTTGTTTGGGCTTTGACTCATGTCGCTCAGCCTGGAGATTGTATAACGCTTTTGGTTGTTGTTCCAGCTCAAAGCTCCGGTATCTCTCGTCTTTGGCTTCTCTATGATTTTTTCCCTCTTTATATTTGTTGTCTTTGGCCAAAGGAACTCTAATTGTTTTTCTCTTTTCTTTTAATGCTTCCTATTTTTTTGTCACTATTGCCTTTTGCTCTGCTGCTTCTGGTTTTAGGTTTCTGTTGCATGACTTTTTCCTCCCAAAAGTCATGCTCTCTATGGTATCTACCATACTATCCTTAAAACATTTAGAGTATGAATTTTCTTGGGCACTTTTAGCACATTCCAAATCCACCTTAAGGTTGTTGAACAAATGCTTGAAAAGCATCTGTAAAGTCAATCACGTAATTCAGAATGCTAAGGACCTGATTCAGATTGCTTGATTAATTTTCGACATATTTTCACTTCATTTCCTCTTGATGAATGGGTTGTAAGTATTTGTTATTAAATGGTTGGAGTAGCGTAATGGTTAAAGAAATCATAGTATGTTATGTCGATGGCCAATGATAACCCCTCTTCTAAATACTCCAGGTAGAAAATTATGGAGTTTTCCAAGATTCGCTGGTGACTGTGCTAGTGGTCACAAGAAGCTTCAATTTGGAGCCACTCTTGAGATGAGATCGGATATTACAGATTCTTGCTCCCAAATGATGCTACAGCTTCATGATGTATATGATCCAAATAAGGTTAGACTATTATGATTGCACTATTTATTTTTGTCATGAATTTTACATGGCTTCTTATTTTTGTTCTTGTAGATAAATGTGAAAATAAAGATTGTTTCTGGATCTCCTTGTGGAGCAGTTGCCATGGAGTCCAAGAGAGTTCATGCAAGCTGGGTTGTTTTGGACAAGTATTGTTTGAAGTTTTGACATCGTACTTTGTTTCTGCCATTTGAAATGAACTCAACGAGTGCATAATTTCCCTATTATTAGTTTTTAACTTCTTCACTCCTATTTATAAGATTATTCTCCAATTATTTTTCCACAGACACATGAAGCATGAGTGGAAACGATGCATGGAAGAGCTGCAATGTAATATTGTTGTTATGAAACGCTCTCAGGCAAAAGTTCTTCGTTTGAATTTAGTAGGTTCTCCTGAGCCAGAACCTCCAGTGGATTGCCCACTGCCTCCTGAGTTAGCTGAAGCACCCATCAAAAGTACTGATATTGATTCTATGAACTCGGAGAGAGGACCCAATGTTACTCCAACTAGCAGCCCTGAAGTAGGTACAATCTTTACTGGCACAGAGGCTGGAACACCTTCGGTCTCAAGCTCAGATCCTGGAACTTCACCATTTTTTATATCAGAGAGGAATTGTGTACTCAAGAAAGAGGAGCCACTAGGTTCAAAGGGAGGTCGGAATTCAGATTCAACAAGCTCTGGATCTGACAATGAACGCCCAAGTCCTTCAGCAAGCTTGGCATTCAAACCTTGGTTAGCAAATATTCAAAGTATGGGTAGACCATCTTCAAGACAAGGTCAACAAATCTCTCAGAGGTTCAATGATAAAACACACGCTACCACAGCCAAAGCCTTAATGGAGAAGTTCTCCAAACTAGATATGGAAGCAGATGCTGATATGCTTAATCATAGATCAGATATGGACTATAATGTAGATGTTAGACAGACAGTCTCACTATCACGAAATGCACCTCCTGGGCCACCTCCGTTATGTTCAGTGTGCCAGTACAAGGCACCTGTGTTTGGGAAACCTCCTAGATCTTTCAGCTATGCTGAACTTGAACTTGCCACTGGTGGATTTTCTCAAGCCAATTTTTTGGCAGAGGGTGGGTTTGGGTCAGTTCATAGAGGGGTTCTACCAGATGGTCAAGCTGTAGCAGTCAAGCAACACAAATTGGCTAGTTCTCAGGGTGATCTTGAGTTTTGCTCGGAGGTGGAAGTTCTTAGCTGTGCACAACACCGGAATGTTGTTACCTTGATTGGGTTCTGTGTTGAGGACCGGAGAAGATTGTTGGTTTATGAATACATCTGCAATGGGTCACTGGATTCTCACCTATATGGTTAGCATTTTGCTTTTAAACCTTGATCCCTTATTTCCCCCCTAATATTACCGGCCTTTTGTGATATTTTTGAATGGATGAATTTTTGCTTCCTTGGGTATCATCGATACCCTGCCGAGATCAGATGCAAGAAGCTGCTCTTAAGTCATCATGGTTGAAACAGCATCCTGTAGAGAAATGGGGAAAATTAAGGAAGAGGCCGAAAAAAAGCTACAAGAAATTACAATCTATGAAGATGTGTGTTGTGGCTTAACATGTTTCGGCTTTTGTGGTTGTTTTTAGTAATAACTGATTTAGATATAAGCAAGGTTCAGAAATTTAGCAATCAGTTGAATGGTTGGTGCCTAGTTATATGATTAGTCAGGCCTATTAATCGGCTTCCAAGTGGTCAATTGGTCCAATTGGCTGATTAGTGAAGAATTCAATTGATAGATTATAGGTCTGATTGCTCGATTCTCCAAATTGAGGATAGAAGCACATGTTGCATTAAGTTAACATGCTAAAATTGCAAGAAAAAAAAAGATCAGAAACTCCTAATTTCCACCAGATAAATGTTGTCTTCTTGAATGTAATTTTTCCTATTTATGATTGTCAATTAGTACAAAGGAGTCCTTTGTGACCTTCTAGTAATTTGTACGGATTTGCTGTGTAGAATAGTCTTTGCCATCTTATGTACAAAATAAATAAAGGGCATTACTTTCTTTTCTTTATTTAAACGGTAATCTTTGGATTCTGCAGGTCATAATTGCCAACCATTGGAATGGTCAGCTCGTCAAAAAGTTGCAGTTGGAGCTGCTAGAGGATTGCGTTATCTTCATGAGGAATGCAGAGTCGGTTGCATTGTCCACCGTGATATGAGGCCAAACAATATTCTTATCACTCATGATTTTGAACCACTGGTATGTCCCTTCACTATCCTATTTTCTTATATATATTATTCTAATAGATTTGGATATTATTCTCATCGTTACTTTTAGCCATTTCTATTTGCAACTGGTTTCTTATATTAGCTTTCTTATTTCTCAATTTAGAACTTGCCTTTGTGTCAAGAGTAGTGAATGGATTAAATTGGTGACATTTTTTGTTTTCTGTACCTCTTTAAAAAAGAGTTTGGGAAATAGGTCATAGAGGATGTTATATTGCAATCTGCATGGGCAATACTGTTGAGTGCTATTGTTATTAAATAAATGCAAATTAGTTTTATGTTGGTAGTTAATGGGCATGGCGTTAAAATTCATAAATTACCTCTTTCAAGTCAACCAAAACTGGTAGCAATAAATCCCAATAGTGAGTATTAACTTTTCAACTCACCCACTCCCAATTTCTCTGATGTAGACAGACACTAGTACCAGTATATTAGCTATTTTGGATATGATTTTAATAGTCTAATAGAATTTATTATATTTGACTGAAAAGTCAACAATGCCAACTACTTGTACAATACAAGATAGAAAGCTTATTCAATTGACTTGTACGATTATTTTAATATGTAATCAAAGTTTTACTTTAATTGATCATGTAACAAATTAAAAATGACTCTTGTGAATGAATTTTAAAATCATTAATAGAAAATGCGAATTTTATGAAGTTTATTTGGACAGTTGAATCATATTCTACTTTGAAATTTGTGTGCTAATACTCAGTGGAGATTTCAACAATATTCCCTGAGTGGTCAAGGTTTGTCAACCACTATTCTTGGTTTTACTTTGTTTTTCAGTTTCTTATATGCCAACTGATTTTGGAATCAAGCAATATTATGTGAAAATGTTCAAAGTTCTCTTTCTGATAAAGCCCAGCTGTCATGGTTCTGATCATTTTGCTTGATAATATCCCAACGTTGATATATAATGGGCAGCTTCCTTTCAAGCTAAATTATTCCTTTCTCCTTTTTTTGACCAAGTTTGTGTTTGTGATTATCTGTTATTTGAAGGTTGGAGATTTTGGCTTGGCAAGGTGGCAGCCTGATGGTGACCTAGGAGTGGAGACACGTGTAATTGGAACCTTTGGGTAAGGGACTAAAATAAAGAGCTTCAGATGGTCTAGTTTGTAAACTTTAGTATAACTGATTAACCTTGAAAATTAGGTACCTGGCACCAGAATATGCTCAAAGTGGACAGATTACGGAAAAGGCTGATGTATACTCATTTGGGGTGGTACTGGTCGAGCTTGTAACTGGACGCAAAGCTGTGGATATTAACCGACCCAAGGGCCAGCAATGCCTCACTGAATGGGTAAACTAGTTAATTTATTGCTGAGATTTTTTTCTCTTAGATACATCATGCATTATAGGTCATTTGATGAGTTCTATGGACAACAAAATCAAAATCCTACAATTGGTAAATTTAGTTTGCACATCAGTATAATAATTATAGTTCATTATTGTAAATTTTGGATCAGGCCCGCCCTCTACTAGAGCAATGCGCAATTGATGAACTGGTCGACCCACAGTTAGGAAGTAGATATTCGGAACAAGATGTATACTGCATGTTGCATGCAGCATCTTCATGCATTCGTCGTGATCCCCACGCACGTCCCCGAATGTCGCAGGTGAGCATGTCAGTTCTAATATTTTTCTGCATGATATCTAGAAATTGTACAGTAGTAATGTGCAAAACAGATTTAAGCACTGTGCTTAATGCTGTTTTTTGTTGTTTGTGATTTGGATATCAGGTCATTCGGATACTGGAAGGTGACATGGTTGCAGAATCAAATCATTCATCAACCCCACTTTACAATATTAATAACAGGAGTGGTTGGAAACGGGTAGATCAGGCACCTCTTGGTGAACAAAGTGCTCAGATCCTTAATGAACCTGCCAAAGGTTTTGGTGGAAGGCAATCCTATAGGGTATGAACAAGAACAACAGCATTATTGAAGGAGATAATGGGTTGTCCTTCAAGTGAATATGGCTGAGTTAGCCTTGTAATGCACAGAAATAGGAGGGCACCAGTTTGTATGTTTGCTATATTGATTACAATCCTCCAGTCAAAGTAGGATTTTTTTGTTTGTACAGAAGATGAGTTAGCAGTGTCAGGGTTTACCAAATTTTAGGCTAATGGAGTGCTCTAAAGGTTTTCTGTGTATGAGATTGTCTGTTTTTGTGAATTAAGTATAAGGCAAGTTCTCATTTGGCTTCTAGCTAGTCTTCATTTTGATTAGGAAAATTGGAAGGTGGATTGAGTCATCTGTCTGAAAGTCAAGTATTGAATGCGTGCTTGATGGCAGTTTTCGAACAACCATCAATTAATAATCACTAGCACTAATCTTGTGTAATCAATCATGAAATAGTTTAGGGAGTATGGTCAGAAGAGATGGAAATCAAGCTTGGCAGAGCAATTTGTGAGTCATGTAGAAAGCTGAAACGTAGCACGCAAGATGTGTGTACGTTGGAATAGTTGCTGAGATTTGTAGAAAGCTGAAACGTAGTAAATGCACATTTATCCTTGCAGTATGCTTCTTGCTGTCCTCTGCACCAAAAATCAGGGTCTCTGCCATGTTGCTGAGATTTATCCTTGTAATAGGGTTTGTCCTCGTCACATTTATGTGCCATGTTAAATGTGCATCAATGTCCTATGCTTTACAGTGTTAACATCGATGCTTTACAGTCACATCTGCAATCACTTGATGTAGTGATGAAGTTTTTTTGTAGTTATAAGAGAGATTGAGAATTTGACTTTCATGATTATCATATATATTACAATCATATTATTGTATTATTTCTTTCTTAGATTCGTATCTTATGAACGACGAAAGAAAAAATTATGAAAGTTCGTTTCACTTAGTAGTAGTCTTATAGTTAAGTATTTGATGATTGTAATATATATCAAAAACCGTTTCAAAAAAAAACAATTGACATACATGATTACAAAAAAATTATAAAAAAAAGTCACGAGTTCATAAAAAATCAGGGTCATGGCAACACATTCTGGTAAAAAAACTGCAAGACATTTGGGACTAGTTACTTTTTTACTCAACTAGTACATTTTTTTGCTTAAGTATCTGAGTGATTTAATGTAGAAGAAACAGAATAAGCTGCTCGATGGATCATGGTTCACAGCAAGAAACTTTGGCCAAGCCAAAACACGAACCATTTAACAATCTGTAATTACTTGTTTTTATGAGATATCAAGACAGGAAGATCATGCTAATTACTGAGCAGAACATGCGCTATTCATTACATTTTATAGTCTAGTTGATTATACTTGAAACTAGAATTATTAGATACAGATATCGTACTGATATCTCCGATGTTAGCCCCAACGTGCTTTTAGAATACTTCAAGTTGTTCATGGATGGAATCACTTATTTATTTCGTCGATGTTGTCAAAGTAAGTTTAATCAAAGAGCAGGAAATTCTTGATTTGACTGTAATTAAAGAAGACACCATCACTCATTCACTCTTGCAACGCTTGAAGCTAAAGACACCATCGCAGGGTCCCTTTTCCCCTTTTTTAAACTTCTTATACAACATGTAATCAAACAAACAACAAATTACGAGGAAGTTCCACCAATTGGACAATTACTGCCTCTGAATCAGCGTTATTTGGCGCCGTCTAGCTCATCAAGTATAAACAGAGCCACGGTGAGAAGCATGTTTACTACCGATTTACATGGAACCTCAGCCCAGGCATCTTATAATCGCTGGGCACTTATAACACCTAAACAAGATGTCAAACATCATTTCTCACTTTGTGTAGGCTAATTCAGCTTAAAAAGTAGCCATAGATCACATCGCATAAATATCTACAATTTAAGGACAACTCTAGTTCCTTTTTTTTTTACCCTTATTAGTGCTAATCCAGCATTGGTTTCTAACATAAAATCATCTTGAAACTAACTAAAGCACTGTATGCGCGTTAATGTAAGATTTTATAAAACCAATGTGTACCAAGATTCTGTCAAAAGTCACCATTATCATCAGACAACAATCTTCCTGCCATGAAGCATATGAATGCTGACAATGAGATTTTGTTCTTTCCATGTAGGAAAAACAATTTTATAATACTACTCCAAAAACCACATTGCTTGTGGGCACGGGAATGAAAATAGATTTCTTAAGTTGGTAGAATAAGGGAGAGAAAATTTAAGTGTTCAACTAGGTACAGGAGTCGACCATTATTTTCCTGAAACCTGTCACCAGCATTACCAAATAAGGAACAGAGCAAAGCATAAAAAAGGAGACAAACTTAAAACAGAGAAGTATCTAATAGCACAAAATTCTACTTCCCACCAAGAGTGGGAAATTGTCCAGGATCTTCGATTTTAATAACAGCCTCAGTGTTGCCACTAGCAGAACCACCAAAACCAAAACCACTCCTGAACAGTCCACGATCACCTCGTCCCCTGCCACGACCACGGCCTCCGGGGCTGTAATACCTCTCACCTTCAGCTGGCTTCAGAAATTCATTGATGCTCACAGACTAAAAACACACAAAGGAAATCATGAAATGGTAATCAACAGACATAAGGTATTGGTGCAAGGTTAGGTTGTAATAACTTCACCTTTTTGGACTTTTCATCCCGATCAGCATGATCTTTCTGCTTTTTTAAGTCTCTATCAGAACCCTGTGAGGAGAATCGTCAAATGAGATGCTAAATCCTTCCAGTTTCTAAAAATTAGTTCTGGCATGAGGACATTTCAGCTTACCAGCTTAATGAAAACATCATCATTCCCCTTTTTAATGGCAAGCTGCTGCATTGACCGAAACTCCTTATCCAAATCAACCTTCCTCTCCTCTGCCTTCATTGAAAGTAGTGCTTTCCGCTTCTCCTCCCTTACTTTCTCATACTCTTCAAGGGTCATTTCCTATCGAAGAAAGACGATCAAGGTATAAACAAATTCCTTGATGAAAAGATTGCAATCAATCAGGTAAATACAATAGCAACTGGACACATTGCAAACATTATCAGGTCAGCCATAAATTATGGAGACAAATATAAGATTTATAGTAGAAAACTATAGACTAGAAGACCATTTTGTGAAATGGTATCCCTGTTAAATAATTCTGGCACCACGACAAAATTATATTATGAATGTAAGAAAACTTTAACCTTTGCGTAAGCCTTCAGAGTAGACAGAAATATCAAATGTACTTCATGAAAATATTATGAATTTTAGGATTTTAGCCATCAGCTATGAAGCCAGTATGAAGATGTGTACATAATATCATGATACCATGTGTCAGTACAAATAGATAATGGTGTAAAAGTCTATTAGTAAATGAAGCAGCCTGAAAGTGAAAAATTCAGAAAAAATTTTATAGACATTTAAAAGTACTCTATTGTTTCAACAACCTTTTCACTTAATTTGATTTTGCTAAAAGAGAAAAGCCTACTGATTTTTTAGCTACCATTTTTCAATAGAAGCGAAAGTTATCTTGTATTACATCTTGTTTGAGCTCTTAATTATTAGTTAATAAAAAGGGGAAAGGTGATGCATCAACAATCTCACAACTTAGACTAGATCATGTGATTTTTGGAGGGGCAAAAGTGCAGGCTAGAAAGGAGGTTAATAATTATTTTTTGTAAGAATATTAGAATCTAAAAGAGTGAAGCAGAAGTAAAGGTGGCATAATACAAGACCAGTAGAACAATTTTCCTTTTTGCAAGTAAAACTGTAAAAGGACAAAGAGGACAGTATGTCTATCCAAGCAAGTTTCGAAATCTTGATTTTAATGCCCCCAAAGCTGAGCTCATAATTTTCCAACTTCATTGAAAAAATAAGTAAAAATAAAAAAATAGACAACTAAGGGCAAGTGTTGGTTATCCAGAAAATGAGGTGCATGGCAAATAAGGAAGGGAGGGAGGCGTTTGTGCACCCAGAAAGCACAGGAAATGATTGACAGAAATCTCATTTTCCTTTGACCATCCAAAATAAGAGTGTTTATGTATTTGACTGGACATGATTTAAAAGAAACTCATTTCCTTTATTTTCCATAGCATATAATTCATTTCCCCACCCCTCCATGGAATTTCAAAGGAACCCTCTCTTACCCTACACCATCTCCTTCCTCCTCCCCTCCAATGTCGTGCGACCCCAGCCTTGTTGACATCAGAAGACCCCACCTCCATACTCCTCTTCCTCCCCTCCCTATCCTCCTCCTCCCCTCTCCACCCTCCACCTTCTCCCCTCCTCCTCAACCCCAACAACACAGCAACCCAGCCAGAGCAAATAGCATCACAGCAACATCACAACTGCCCAAGGTCCCTTCCTCCTCAACCTCACAGCAGCTCAAGGCAAATGGCTTGAATGATTGTTGATGTGGTTATAGTGACTTTTTCAGTTTTAGTTTATATGCTTATTGATATGGTTTTTGAATGATTGTTGCACAAACACTCATATTTCAGTTTCCTTTACTTTCCTAAACAGACACAAATACAAACAGCAGACACAGACAGCAGGTAACCTGGTCGATAGAAAATCAATTTCCCTTATCTTTCAATTCCTAACAATTCTCATTGACTCCAGAATTCCATTTCCTGTCAAATTTTATATACAAACAGGCCCTACAGGACAAACAGATCAAACTTATACATCCAATAATTTGAATGGCAACACTGAATAAGAGACAAGACGTGTATGCATATGCAAAGGAACCACAAAAACTGTTGTCAACAAATCATAAACAAAAAATTTATTGCCCTGGCAAAAGAAAGGGAAAACAAATTATAACTAGAAACTGACAAAAATTATTACCTTGTCTTCTTGTTTTTCCTCAGTTTCATTTGTGGCACCCTCCTTATTCCCCTTATCGGTCTCAGTTGCGGTAGCATTTTCCTGGTCAACCTGCTTCTCAGGGCTCGGGATCTTATCTTCTACATTTACAACTTCAGTAGATTCCCTACATCATACGAACTTCTAAAGCTGAGCAAAATTTCATTACGGTGCCACAAAAGTAACATTGATGTGTATAAAACATAAAAAGCAGAGAAGATTTGAGAACAAACTCAACTGCGTGATCAAATCATCAGTGGGAGTGCCCCAGTTCCCACGTCCAGAACCTTCACGTTTGAACTCGTTTCCACGACCTGTCCCGCTACGACGCTCAAGCATCCTCCTTGGAGGACGCTCGAAGTCGCCACCTGCCTCTCCATTCCCATACCCACCACGACGATAGCCACCGTATGGTTGACGGGGCCCTCCATACGAACCACCACGCTCCTTGTCTCCAGGCTTCCCCGAGTCCCCATCTTGTCCCCCACCTCCACCACCGTAAGACCCGGAAAACCCATCCACGTTCCCGTTTCCAAAATCCCTGTTTGGTCCAGCCCCTCCTCCACGGCCACCCCTTCCACGCCCCTGCCCACCGCGACCACCACCCCTCGAGGGCATAACATTGCCTCTCGCTTCTCTCACTTCAACACAACAACAAAATCTCAGAAAAGGACGAAACTTCTTCAACAAAGATCGAAACTTTACATCCTACAGACCAAAACCATCGAATTCGGCACAAAACCAACTCGCGAAAAACTCACCAGCTTGAGCCGGAGGGAGGGGTTTGGCCGGGAGCTTAGCCGGGGCCTGCGCCGGCGGCCCCGGAGCAGCTGCAACCGCCGCAGGCTTCTTGGCAGCGACCTTCTGTTGATGAACGGCGACCAAATGGGACGGATCATCGGTGTCGTCATCACCGAGGAGATCAAACGGGTTCGCGGTGGCCATGTCCGGTGACAGGGACTGGAACTGCTACCTGTCGGCTGGTGGGGGCGAGCGCGGGAGTGGGGGGAGCCCTGGTCCCTAGAAGAGCAACAGACCCATCGCCATGGATTGGAATCTGAGGTCGAATCGGATAAAGCTAGGGTTTTGGAGGAAGAGGAGGAGGAGGTGGAGTGGGGAAGAATGAGATGGCGGGAGCTCCCAGAAACCCTAGCCGCAGTGGTCCAAAGAGGAGTTGGTGCGTCTGTGGGATCGATATGGAGGAGATCTAACCTCTTTCTAGGGATTTGAATGACGGAATTGAACAAATCGTTTGCACTTATTTACGACTGTGGATGAGGGTTGGAGGATAAGATACAGGGGTGTTTTAGTCAGGGAGAGGACCCTTGTGTGCCGTGTCGTTGAAGGTTTATTGTGTAATATCCTTCTTAATATTTATATTTCTGTCAAAAACCTCCTAAAAAAATTTATGTCAATAGCCCGTTTAAACCAAATAATAACTGCGAATACATCTACTGTGAGCTTTTATCTATCTCCTTTACATATTTTTAACTTAACCAAGTTTAATCCTAATCACAACATCTAAAAATTACCAACCTACTCCTACTCAAATACACAATCCACATTCTCTTCATCATCCTTCTTCTATTTCTTCTTCTTTCCTTCCAAAGTACCTTCCAACGTTCTCATCTTCCCTCTCTTCTCATCTTGTCACGGGTCTAAAGTCATGACCTCGATTTCTAACTACATTTTTTTTCTTAACTTTAAACTTAATCTAACAAAGAATAATGTAAATTTGAACACTAATAACTGAAATAAATTTAACTATTTACTTATCTAGATTCCTTATGTGTGGTCGGCTAACTCTAATTCCAATTCCGTGTATACTAGCAAACTTCTAGACCTATCCTGTACTTGCGATAAATATTAAACATAATACACGTGAATGACCATTGAAAGGTCATCCAGCGCACGCCCCACAAAACATAGACTACTCTAACTTCTCATCTGGACGTCGCACACAACCACGAAGCAATATTCTAATTGCCACACGAGCAATAAATATTTGGAAATCATGCTTTTGAAAACCATTCTTTTCGAAATTATAATTCATATCTTTTAAAATCATTTTCTTTCTTTTTCAACCATATGCATGATTTTCAAAACTTTATGTATTACTTGAAATAGTCTTTATTGCCAAATCAAGTTATAACCACTAGAGTATGACACACTAATATCAAGCCTTTATCGAGTCAAACAACAAACCCTATCTTAAATCTCAAAAACCAACCCAATCTTTTTTTTTCGAAAACCACAATGCCACCTCTAACGCAAACAACTCAATGCCCCTCTTGAGTTCAAACAACTCAACGCTATTCTTGGACGAAAACAAAACGACATCACTCATGACGTGAAAACTACAAAGTCTCAACAAACACTGGCTACAAGCAGTAGTTAGGTCACGACCCTGAACTTGTTGCACTGCGACAGATGGCTACAACCACCCTTGGGGCCCCACAGACCTCTCAGTGTGTCATGCTGTTCGACGCCAAGCAACCGACACCAGGCCACAAGCAATTCACCGGAGCGTGACTAATGGTGTCTGCACTGTTGCGATGAACCTCCCTATGTAGGAGTTACGACTATCCCAATCAACTGACCTCACTATGACCTCACAGGTCTCAACAACACATACAAGGATGCGTCTCTCATGATGCTCCTATGTGTTCGAACACCTAAAGACTCTCTCACCCCAAGCCTTGCTAGTACTTAACAGTCTTAGTCTCTACACCGGTATTAATCAGGATGTCATGTTCAGCCACTTAGAGGTCTCATACTCCCTGGATTGTTGTCACGTGTCTCTGTGTACAATCAATACCCTCAGTCTTCGGTATCCAGAACAAACGGAGTCTCATACCTCGAAGTCCAACAGACCCTTAGCTCGTGGACCTTAGCCTTGGTCTCGTAAACAACAATTCATGAGTCTTATACCTTTAGGATCTGATGGACACTTACCTTAACCTCTTGGTCTCTACCTCAACCTAGGCAACATGTCCGACCACCTCAAGGAGGTCGTCACACCCCTGGTCCTAGCGACACGCCCTGTTGGTCTCTTGGCCTCAACAACAGAAAACTCTAGAAAACCTTTCAAAATCTTTGCAAAGTAATGCAAGTCTTTTTCAAATTCTTTTGGAAATCTTTTTTGGAATCTTTTCAAAACACTTTAGGTAAACTGCCAACTCAAGGCAACACTTTTAAATCTTTTGGAAAAACCTTTTTTCCCAAATCATCCAAAAGTTTCCTTGGTAAATCATTGAAACCTTTGCAAAACAACATATTTCTTTTGTTTCCAAAATTCTTTTCAAAATCCACTTGAAATTATTGGAACATCTTTCTGGAAATACTACCAAACACTGCGTCTAAAGTCACACGAAAACTGGAAAGCAGAAGTCATAACTCAAAAACAAAGTCTTGACAGCTCTTCTGTTAGATCCAAATTTTCATACTAGAAAATCCTCTGTAAAATATTTGAAAAATCCCAGAAAATTATGAAATCACTACTACACAATGAGAGAAAGCTAAATAACATATTTCTATCATTTTATATGAAACATAAATGAAAAAGAGGGGTCAAACGCATACACTGGTTGCCGATGAGCTTTTTTCTTCTTCTCTGACCACTGATTCCTCCTATCCTGTCTCTCTCTCGCTCTCTAGCCCTCTCTCTATAGCTTGCCTTCTCAACGTTAGCCCCCTTTCTCCTCTTTTAACATTGTCCCACCGTCGACAGTTATCTAGAAACTCAGGCTAACAGTCGTGGCAGGGTATAGCGAGGCATGGTGAGGTGGTAGAGTGTTTCATACGCCTCTCACTGTGCTTTCTTGGCATTTCTTTCATTTCCAAGGTTCCACACATTCACGGATTGTAAGACGTCAAAATACTATACAGTATAGAGGACCAAGGAGAAACTACAAACATAATTGGGAGAATAAAACACAAATCCACCATGATTATCAATAAATATGTATATAATTACAAGTAAGTAAGTTCTAACTTATCCACATTACACATAAACAGCTATCAATCCCGGATACAAGATTACATCATTTTTGGTTTTCTAGACTGACAATCTGTGGTCCCAATCAACAAGATCCACTAGCGAGAGTTACCCGTGATTGACCCTTAATGGTTATAGATATTACAGTTGTGGTCTACATAGAATACATACTTTCATGCGTTTTACACCCTATAATTGGAAATTCCTTGTTGTAGTTTGACTGTCTTGCCTTTTTAGGAGCTTTTACCTTTTCTCGACTCACCTGTGTCCCTATAAATACCTGGGTACCTCAGCCTTTGAGGGGGGACGAAATTCAGAGAAAGAGCAAGGAGTGATAGGAATTTGAAGAGATTTTGAGTTAGGAAAATTGAGAAAAAGAACATAGAAAAGAGAGAACTAAAGATTTCTTCTAGCAACATTGTTGCCGACCATTGTCATCTCATATTTCGTGCGTACATTCCTCAAATTAAGAGGAAGTTTTCTTTTTAAAAGTTTTTAATCTTGCATTCTTTTCATTTTGTAGCTAGGCATTCATGCTTAATTGTAGTCAGGGAGATAAAACCCTCAGGTAAGTATTTCCTTTTGATTTCACTTCAATTACAGGGATAATGGGGGAATGCTTGAAAAGGAAAATTTTGGAAATTTTTCTAACAAAATAGGAATGGAATGCTTGAAGAATGATGGAGCTTGAAACTCTCTAGAATATAAAATGTCTCTAACGTCTCTTTTAACGTTCACAAATGACTACTAATTTGGTATATCGAAATCAATCAGCCGATCGAAATCTACAACGATCGAATTGTTGTGCCGAGTGGTGAAGAGAAAACAGGAATACGAACGATGCTCACATCCCAAGCATCCAAACCCTCCCCCACAGATGAACCTCACATGAAACCC
>JAMKQA010006048.1:0-12713 GCA_024699735.1 Posidonia australis | reverse complement strand
GTTTATTTACATTAATCATGGATAAGGTCCTCTGTTGATTGGGATGTCCCAATCTATAATGCCATTTATCAATTGAAGTGCGCACAGCAAGATAATGAACTTGAGGAGACAGTTGATTTCCAGAATATTGAGCATGTAAATTGTAGAGAGCACCATCAGTTCGTCCCCATCTGATTGGCACCCGAGTTTGTCGATCCTTTATGCAAAAACTTGAGTCATCCAACTCAATATTCATTTTATTGTCATTGCAGAATCGATAAACTGAAAGTAGATTTTTCTGTATATGAGGAACAACTAAAACATTGCTAAGCTTGGCTTTACTCTGTAGAAATTGCAGTACTCCCGGTGTGAGTTATTGGCAATTGATTTCCATCTCCAACAGCCAAAGAATCAGATCCTGCATAAGGGGTGCTAATGGACAAGTTAGACAACTCATTGGTAACATGGTGCGTAGCACCGGAATCAGGATACCATAAATTATTTTCTGGAATCATTTCTCCCTTATAAGCCATATTGACATTGGCATTTGCAGCAGAAGTGCGTGTAGGAGCAAAGTTTTGCAAATCCAATCGTTTAAAACAAATTATAGCAGAGTGACCTGGTTTACTACAGATCTGGCACAGAACTCTATTTCCATTGTTTTTATTTCCTCTTCCTCCATTCGACTGGTTCTTTCCTCCCTTTCCTCCTCTGAAATTATTATTTCTGTTGTTGTTTATAACCATATTAGCATTGGGGGTAGAGTTTATTATGTATCTATTCATCCTTACTTCTTGATTCAACAACATTGATTGAAGATCTGCAAGAGGAACAACACTAGGCTGTGTTGTAATGCTCGTAACAAAAGACTCATAGTCCTGTCCTAACCCACCAAGCACATAAAGAGCCAATTCTTCATCAGTTAAAGGAGATCCAGAGATCGCCAAACTCTCAGCAAGAGAGGTGGCATGAGTAAGGTAATCTACCATAGGCAGATTCCCTTTGCGCATAGTCTGAAGCTCGAATCGCACTTGCATCAATCGAGCTTGAGATTTGGATGCGTAGAGACGCTCCAAAGTGCGCCAAACATCAGTAGCAGAAGATTTATGTGCTACTTGAGATAAAACTGATGGTGATAGAGAGCAGAAAATCCAACTCACGATGAGTTGGTCTTGTCGCTTCCAGGTTGCTGCAGGACTAGAAGGATTTAAATTGTCTGAGCTCTCCTCCGGACAAGGAAGACTGCCGTCGACATAGCCAAGCAGCCCATGACCCCGCAATAGTGCTAGAAATGAGGCCCTCCAGATAATATAGTTGCTCTTGTCCAGTTTGATTTGGACAAAATTCTGGATGTTAATTGCTGGTGATGAAGGCATGATGGTAATTGCAGAAATCGACTGTTAAGAAGAGACATTCGATGTAGTCGACATCGCAGGGAAGATCAGCTGGTGCTCTGATACCAAGATGAAAAATAAGAATGGAGTGGTGGTGAAGCAGGAGAAAACAGATCTGAAAAACAGAATACTCAGAGCTAGAGAATAGTGAAGGCAAAGCAGTCCTCTCTATATATCGAATGAAAAGCCTTACACCAGTATATATACACACAGGCAGGGCGTCTAGAATCTTCTCTATGCCCACAGAAAATGACAGTTGTCAACAGCCAAAGAATGCAGGAAATAACAGAATTACAGAGCATCAATAATTGCAGCATATTTCAATATTCCTAACCGATACAAATCACAAAATAAAAGTTTTTGTTTATTAACAACGTTTACCATGTTAAATATATAAGCAGATCTTGAAGTCAGACATATATAAAATTGTGATATATTCAACAATAACAAAAGAACGTGAAAATATAGGAAAAATCCAACTATGATATAAATGCGATGACCCAACCTAATGGTAAAATGAAAGGAAGGGAATTATCAAGAGAGAAGGACCTATTTATAATTATATAGTAACTTAAGATGAATATGTAATTCAACCAAGAAAAATAATAAACAAAACAAAGGTTTTCCTTTTTCTTTTTCCTTTTTTTTTTTTTTGTAAACATAAACAAAACAAAGGTTGAGGCCGTGTTGTGTCATAAGGTGTCAATTGTTCAGATTGGATCAGGTTAGAGATCAACAAATGACCCAATCCATTTTGTTAACATGGATTATGAGTAGGGTCACGATTCGTTTTTTCAATCCTTAATCTATAACTCAACCCTAACCTGTTAAGATAATGGGTTATGGATGGGTTAACAAGTTAAACGGGTTTAGTCTAAAATAAAAAGGCAAATCAATGAATGTTAAATGTACATAAGCATATATGATACAATATGAAATATCTTTGAGTCATTTATAATCATAAATTTACAAAACCGACCAATCAAATAATGAATCGTGATAGATATAATTTTTAATGCACAGATAAGAAAATCAACAAATATGTTTATAACACTACTAGATTAAAGATTTATAACAATTCATCATTGATGATCCATACTAATAAAATCAAATAAATATATAATACAATAATAGTTTATGAGATCATAAAGTAAACTACATGTCCTTGGTTCCTAAATGGTTACTAATGGGTTAACATGTCATATGATATGTCTCACTCATGTACCATCCCATTAAGTGTTTAAGTTATGAGGTTATGGGTTAACGGATTGGATTAAACGAGTAAACGAGTAAAGAGAGAGAGAGAGAGAGAGAGAGAGAGAATGGTTTGAAGATGGTTAGGAGTTGGCGGTGGTTGTACATGTACTAGAACTTAGTATTGTAATGGGTGAAAATATGAAAATTACAATTGGATTGAACTGGATATTAACATTTATCAAGATTTCATGTTTATCTGATAATTTATGAGGTGAATACAAGGAAGTGATTTTGTGGAAATGAGAACGTAGGAGAAAGATAGAAGATCGTTAGTGATGCTTTTGATAATAAAGAATTATATGTAGTGAATGATAAAAGTTTATGTGGCCGTGTCATTTGTTCCGTGACTGAGGTAAGCATTTTCTCTTATGACACTTCAGTTCCATTCAAGTTTGTTATATTTGCTAATTGATATGCATGTCTTGTTCATTTCAGTTTGGTTCCGTTATACGTAATTCTTATTTATGTGGCCATGTCATTTTTTCCCTGTACATAAAATGAAGTAGAAGATAAATGCTTACTGGACTATCTTTAAATAGGTCACACTATATTTTCATAGTATTTTGCAGACAAATTAGTGGAAGATACAAGATTCCTAGGACCAAAGTATTTTAATTTAATTTAGGTGATTATTATGTGATTTGGAAATATTTAAAGGTGTATCAGGAATGAGATGTATTTTCATGATCCCATCTTTTTGAGGATAAATTATGATTATTAATGAAATTTTGTTGTGATTCAATTATCTATTTAATGAAATTCTGCTTGTGTATATCAATGTGCATCAGTCATGTGCCTTTAGATTTGGGACATGACAATAAATGAATTAGTACATGATGCCAATCGAATTATTAATAGTTTTGGATTCATTTGCTTTTAGAATAAAATTATTTTTTACTATGGATTTTAATGTCTAATGTAAACAAGCTTTAAGATCAGAGAATACCTATTGCAGTGGATCACAACCTCACCATTCTGGCCACTTTGACACCCACCTTTCAATTTTGATGGAATTGGTCCCATTCCCTTATCGTTGAAGCATTTAGAATACGGCCAAACACCTAAACAAAAACCATATTAGATAATAAAAACTATGTGATAGTATTCTGATGATTACAATGGCTTGAATGCTGTATTGAATGATTAGTATCTGATAGGGAGAATACCAGATTGCCTATGATGATGTCTTCACCAAATTTGGATTTTTTCCGAATTGATTCTTTTGGTATGTAGTCGTCTTTTTCAAGCCCAAGGAATTCCCAAGCACGAGTTCTTTGCAATTCTCTTACTTTGTTCGGAAATACCGATATAACTTCCGAGTGTTCTTAACATTATAAAAGAAAGAAGGTTTGTATGTATATTAAGCAATATTCAAATGTAGATTAGCACAATAGGTAGAAAGAGCAAAGGCCAAGAATTCATGTAACCCACTTGAGATCTCCAATGCTTCTTCTTCTTCCAGACATGCCGCAAAGGCATTAATGTGCCTTGTGTAAGAGTAGAAGACGACGTCTTTGGCCTTGTCTTTGCTGTACATTAGATGTGGAAGATAATATTGAAGTGGTTAAAAGAATTTTATCTGATAAGAGAGGTTTTGATTTGTCTCTTACCTTCCAAACAAAGATCGAAGGAATTCATAGTGGAAATCTCTGACTTGTTCCTCTTGAAGCAGCTAAACTTCTTTACTGCTGTGGGAATGTTCCCCTAAATACACAATGTAGGACTGCATCAATCAGACAAGGACAAGTAGAAAACATTATTTTACATAAAAAGAAGATGTATTTAGAAGCTATGTTTTAGGGGATTAAAAAAAAAGGGTGCATGCTTTGTAGGTTTATTTCCAAAAGCACTAAAAAGGCTCGAAATGATTTAATGAGTATGCCGGTGTTTGTTTGGTAGAGCCTCTCGTTCTTTCTTTCTTTTCATGATTTAATGATTTATGATTTCGTAGATTTTTCATGTTTTGATTTTTCGCTTTGCTTGAACAAGTTGGTTTGATTTTTCAATTCGATTCAACTTTCATGCTTTCAACTGTAAATGTTTGGATTTTTGTTTATTTTTTAACCTATAATTAATAGAAATTATATGTTTATTTTCCATGAATACTACGTAATAGTCTGTACTATTTTCTATTTGATTAGTTTTCTCCTCTTTTTCTCATCACTTTATGTTATTCGTTTGTTTATCTTTGGTAAAATTCTTCGTTCTAAAATTTTATTTTTATAACCCAAGAACATCCAGACCACCTCCACCTTGGAGGTGAAGTGACGGCCAAACTTGGGAGGATGACCATTATTCATTCTTTTTCAAGTACCTTTACTAGCGAGAGCCTTAATTATCATCCTCCCATCCAACCAACTAAACCACCACTTGGTGGGTAAAATATTTGTTCTCTAGTTGTCAATCAAGTTATCCAAATGATTAAGTCTATTGCGTGTCAACCATTATTATTTTTCTTCTTTAATCAACCAAATTTTCCTCATGCAGTTTTTTTCCACTCTCTCTTAATTAAGAATTAATGTCCTCCAGAATAAATAATTAAGTTAAGAGAAGATCACTCTGTCGCGATTGTTTTTTGTGACGATTACATTGAAGAGTCAGGGAGCAATAGAAAAAATCTTCCTGTCGATTCAATTTCAAAAGCCATACAAAACAGGTGATTTTCGGGTAGCAAATCAAACTGATCAAGACTGGTATTCCTGATGTTGACATCGCGTTGTTCATTTCAATTGCAATCTCTTCCTCTTATCTGCATGTAAACCTGTTCTCTGGTTCTGGGATGACGGTAGCTTAATTTAGTGGTGAAGGTGGGAATCAAAACGGAGCCGACTATTCATCCATCAAATCAATATGATGTTAGCTGCTGATGAATTTATGTATAATAGCATTCATCAAGTACATGAACCTTTATTAATCTATTCACATACCGTGTTGAGAGAGCTAAGCATGCATTGGAATTATTATAACCACAATGCTTTATCGCTTTGGTTGTTTAGATCTTCTCCAGTTTTCTTTGTATGGGTGGTTTGGGTTTGTTGCGGGAATTTTTGGAATATCTTCTTCTTCCTTTCAGAAAAAAAATAAATAATAAGCATCTTCCTTTTCTTTTCAGATGAGATGGTACCTTTGGATATAGACAATAAGGTAGTTGTGAGAGGGGGCTAATTATCGCCGCCCATGGAAGGAAGGCAGGTGTTGGAAACGAAGGTACACGACATTATTGAGAGAAGGAGAACACGTTTGATGACGAATAAGATAAACTAACACAAGAGTGGTGATGATTAAGAAGACATCTTATGACAGCCTTGGATCACATCCTAATAATTTGAGCATCAATTGAGTTCATGTGAGAGATGTAAAGAAACTAAATAATGGAGAAATCTAATTAGTAGTTTAAAGTCTCAAGACTTGAGACAGACAAAAATTTTGAAACAAATTTTCGAGGAAAGATCACTCATTCTTTTAGTGTTACATTGCTTAAAATATATGTTCATAAGCTTTATTACCTTGGAGTTGTAGGATAGGTATTCACAAAATCATGCAAAAAAGAAATAGATGACCGCATACACATGCCTGTGAGTGAACAAAAAGGTAGGCTTGGGCCTTGGGCTTTCGACTTGAGAGAATCTCTTAGGTTTCTTTTTTACAGTAATTTACTTTGATCTTAATTAATTAATATATTTAAGTAATTTGAATTTTGAAACTCTTAATGGGATCAAACGAAATGGTTTTTTATTCCTCACTCATAACCACGTTCACAATCTTTTCCTTGTTTAATAATAGGATGATACGTGTAACACCTTAAATTTTCCTTTCCTTGTGGGCGCTCTCTCTCTCTCTCTTTATATATATATATATATAAAATTTTCCCTCCCATGTAACTTAAACTTTTATTTTCCTATCCCATTCAATGAATTTTCTCTCTATATACGTCCTCTCCCTTCCCCTCTTTTCCTTTTCTATATCATACTGTCGATATGAAACTTTGTAAATCCATATCGACAACTACGATTGTATCTAACAATTGGTTCCAATAGAGTCTCATACTCCTACCAAATTACTGACACTAAACCCACGTGGCTCTGCAACACATAACCATTCTCTTTCAAAATATATAGGTTTTCTTTTCAAAACTACATCTCATTTCATTCTTATTGTAGGGAAACACTTCCATGCAACACCAACCATTTACTTGGGTCTCATGCCCAAAAATTTATACAAATACTCATTTTCATATTTCATTGGGTCTCATGTCCAAAATCACATAAAACTATCATTTCATCACAATTAAATCATTCAACTTTCCTCCATGTCAACTACATGGGGTAAATAACCTTAATACATGCTTAAAACATTATTAAAACCATGCCTTACTTATCATCATAAGCCGTTTCCATTTTTGGACCAGGGTCCTGATTTGGCACGTTGGCTAGGAACAATCGATCGAACCTAGGATCTGTTTCTAGAATGGTAGAGTGAAATTCCTTCCGATCGTCTGAAAATTCCTGATCCAGTCAACCGAAATATTTCGGTCGATCAAATCAGGTCGTCATTCAAATTTTTTAAGTTCGGAATAGACGACTGAACCCTTTCGGTCGACCGAACCAGGGACTCAGGGGACCCAACAGAAGCAATTCGACATACCGAATCCAATTCGGTATGTCGTTTTCTACGATTGCAGAAAACCAGCCCAAGCCCTAGCCGTCTTCTCTCTCCAAAATCGGAGTACGGGGCGGACCCATCCACGCACATGCTAAAAACTCAAAATAAACATGGGGTGTAGACACTCAAGTCTACTACAAAACTCCTCAATCCATTTCCAAATACATCAAGCATAGTTTTCAAAATAAAATCATAAAGACATGAAGCTCATATCAACTCTACTATAGCATGCATTTGAATTTCTTACAAAAACTCACAAAAAACACTACAATTAGCATGATCTCATCGTAAACATGTAATCCATCACATTTCATGCATTCACATAATTTTTCACAATTTTTATCATCATTTAAGCATAGCTATCCATTTCCTTAAATAGAAGAACGTGGAGGAGGAACGGGACGTGTACCTCTCCGACGATCTCGAGCAGCTCCAGCAAACCTCGCCTCTCCTCCGATGGCTTCCGAGCTTCCCCAACAATCGACGAGTCTTCCACAACCGGTGGTGAGCTCTGGTACCCACATAGGCCTCACACTGTCTCTATCTTGGCCCACGGTCTCCTCTGGTCTGTAACTCGTCACTGATGCCCCTCCCTCCTCATCCTCCTTTCCTCTTATAGCCTCACCTCCTCCTTAAATCTCGTCGGTCACCGTCTAATTGCACTAGCGACAGAGAGGACGGGACGAGCACAAGCCAATTGTGGGAGCACTAGTGGCGAAAGAAGAAAGAAAAAAGAGGAAGAAGATGACGTGTGAGTGGCACTATGCCAAGTTTAATTGGTCCAACTGGGTCCCACGTGCACACACATAGGAGCCCACAGAAAGCCAGAAACCACACAACTAGGGAAACAATCTCCACACGACCAGACAGAGAGAAAAAACACACAAAAATTACTAATATATCTGATTATCTATTAATAAATCATTTATTCAAATATTACAATTAAATCATGATTTACAACAAAAATGGATAAATGAACCCAGTGTTACAGTGGTCATTCCGATTAATGCATAATGATTTTGAAAGACATGTATATGATTTTGAAAAGGAATAAAGAAGATACTTTTGGAAAAACATGATATGATTTTGAAAGCATGATTTTCGAGATTTTGCGTGCTTGTTGGGCAACAGCGTATTGCCCTATGTGGTGTGGTAGCATCTAGGAGAGATGCCAATGTTGTGTGAGTGTATTAAGTGGGGTGTGTGCTTGGTTACCTTTCAATGATCACTTACGTGTATTTTTATTGGTTTTTTTTCGTAAGTACAAGACAGGAGTAGGAGTTTGCTAGTGTACTTAGACCTGGAGTCACTGATCACACATCAAGAATTCTAGTAAGTGTTTAATAGTTTAATTTTGTTTCAGTTAATATTGTTTTTAATTATGTTGTTTATCATTGAAATTAGTTTCATAATTAATGAGAAAAATAAAATAGGTAGGTTGAGAGGTAACGACTTAGGATAGATTGTTACACTAAAGTAGAAACCAATGATGCGGTAAAATCCATAATCCAACACATTAAAAATAAGTGTAACATAATACAAAATATTGTTTAGTAAAAAAGACAAATTTATTAACGTGACATTAAAACTAACTGAGGCTCTAGTAATATACAAAATTGTTAACATATCATTAGAACAACATTAATTAAATAAAAAGATAAAAAACATAAAAACAAATTTTGAAACTTATACAAAGACCACAAAATTTGGTTCCAATTTTATTAAGATTCACTAAAACATAAAATCAAAACTTTTACTAAACTCAAAGATATGTTAATGTAATGTTAAAACTAACTAAAACTTATATCACGGTATATGTAATAATAAATAAGCACAAACGATATTACACTATGCATAAACCTTTTCTACAATAAAAAATTATATCTTCTAACAATTTATTAAACACTAGATGAAAGCAAAAATTGCTGCTATAACAACACTTAATATTAAAAAAAATTATATTCAATGAATTGTAATATCAAAACTAAAACAAAAAGTTATTATTGTAAACTATAATATTAATTAATTATAGTAAAGTCATGTCTTAAAAATTCAATACGATAACTCCGAACGACTAATTCATTATAGTAATCGATGTTTTGGAAGTGTTACAGTAATATTAATAACATGAAGCTCAAGAGTCGTTCATACCAAAGAAATTAACAAAAAAATGTACTTCATAAGAACATAATCTTATCTAAAGAGGGAGTAAAGACATCTATATTTGTAAGTCTCATCCAATAATATAATATTCAACGGGAAAAAAATATAACTAAGATACTAACCTACTATCCTTCTTGCTCAACCTCTTCAACAATTGCTTTAAAAAATTACCATTTAACGTGTAATACCCAAATAAATCAAATATGGACATCAACAACATAGGATGGTACTATATAAAGTCAGATTACATGTGGAAGGCCAACAGACTCAACATGTACAGGATCGGGTCTTATCTCGAAAACCTCATATAGGATGGCACCTGTTGAGCTAAGAGAGCTCCGAAACTAGCTACAAGAGCTATTGGATAAGGGATTCATCCGTCCAAGTGTATCATCCTAAGAAACACTAATGCTATTTGTCAAGAAGAAGGATGGTTTATTCTGGTTACGCATAGACTATCGGATGCTGAATCAGATCACTGTAAAGAATAATTATCCACTGCCTAGGATAGATAATATGTTTGATCAGCTGCAAGGGGCTTCTTTATTCTCAAAGATAGACTTGAGATCAGGGTATTGTCACCTCCAAATTCGAGACTCTGTTGTGTAGAAGATAGCTTTTCAGACCCAGTATGGTCGTTATGAGTTCCTAGTCATGTCGTTCGAGTTAACGAATGCACCGACTACTTTCATGGTTCTGATGAATAGAGTATTCAAGTCCTACCTAGACTAGTTCATAGTGGTATTTGTTGATGACGTATTGGTATACTCTCTTGATGTACAAACCCACCAGATGCATTTAAGAACAATACTGGAGACATTGAGGCAGCACCAGCTCTACGCTAAGTTCTCTAAGTACGAGTTTTGATTGGAAGAAGTGACATTCCTTGGTCACAACATCTTGGGAGTTGGCATCAAAGTATATCTAGCCAAGGTAGAAGCTTTAAAAAACTAGACCAGGCCTAAGAATGTCACTGAGATTAAAAGTTTCTTAGATTTGGCAGGTTATTATCAGAGATTCATCAAGAATTTCTCCAAGATAGCTGCACCCCTGATCAAATTGTCTCGAAAAAAGGTTCCCTTTGAAATTAAAAATCATATACGCAACCAAAAATCACATTCCACATATCAGACTGAAGAACTCATCGAACTCGATAGCCTAGAACAAAAATCATGAGAATCCATACCCAAAACCTATAGAATCGTTAGAAATTCCAAATAAAACTTCAAAAATCACCATAAAATCTCCAAGCAACCATTCACATCCAATTTACGCTAACATGTCCCTATGCATTGAATTGAGCAAGAAAAAAAATTCTACAATGAGCGTGTACCTTGAACAAACAGTCGGCCTCCTTCCTCTTCCTCCTTCACTTCCTAAACCTTCTCCTCTTCTTCTCCTCCTAGCGATGGTGATGGCACGACGACGGTGAGCTCCTCCTCCGGCTATCTCTCACACTCTCCTCTCATCTCCCGCTCAGCTCAACCCTCTCTCTGTGTCATGTTGGAGCAAGGGAAGAAGAAGAAGAAGAAGAAAGGAAGGAAAGTGGGGCTCAGGAGAAGAAAAAAAGAAGGAAAAGAAAAAGAAAGAAGAAAAAGAAAGAAAGATGGAAAAAGAAGTCATAGCACGAGACCTAACCACGCGATCTCCTACATCCACGTGACTCGTGCAAACAAACACCAGCCACCCGAGCACACCAATAAACCTCCATGGCCTAGGGCAAACTCTCAAACTTTCACGAGAGTCGGCACAATACTACAACCACTCAACACCAAAAAGGCCAAAAACCTACACAATAGGCGTAGAACGCTGCTAGAGCTGCATTTTATAATGAACGCAAGAACCTCAATGTTTAACGACTTAGAACTCCATTAAAATATCTGACCAAAGATGTTAATCCAGATCTAGGTCATTACATTCACAAATTTAAACTCATTATTCATGGAATCTATCTACTTTTAAAGGTTAGAATTATTGATTGCTTGATAGACATTGATTGGATCATCATCCATCAAGTCATTATCAACTTGATGTTCCTGGAGAAATACGATATAAACATTTGAAATCACACTTCTCTTCTCTTTAGTGGACCTCCTAAGTGGCATTGGCTCTTGAAGGAGTTGAGTTTGTTCTTTTTGAATGGGAAGAAGATCAACACTGTCTTGCTCTAGATTTGCATCTTCAACATGTTAGGAATTAATTCTTGATCATTGTCAATAGCAACTGTAGGAAGAGAAATAAATTCGTCTTCAAAAATAATGTCTCTAATCTTATCTTCTCCTTCAAACTCCACTTCCTCAAGAAACCTAGCATTACCCATCTCAAAAAATAACCTAGCAGTGGGATTATAACACTTAAAGTCCCTAGACCTTCAGAATATACAACAAAATAGCAGCTAACTATCTTTGAATCCAGTTTCTTTTCATTAGGCTTGTGAGGCCTAACCTCAACTAAACAATGCTACACATGAAGACGTCTAATGCTAGATTTCTTTCCAACCCATAATTCATAAGGAGTTTTAGCCATTACCTTAGTCGATACTCTGTTTAAAATATAAACTGTAGTCTTAAGTGTCTCGCTCTAAAGAGATTCTGGTAAGGTAAAATAACTAATCATACTCCTCACCATATTCTTAAGTGTTCTATTGCATCTCTTGGTAACTCCACTCATAACTAAAGAACCAGGTATGGTGTAATGAGGAACAATACCACATTCTTCCAAGAACTTGGTAAACGGACCAGGACATTAGTCACCAGATCCGTCATATCTACCGTAGTACTTACTACTACAATTAGATCTAATGACTTTAATTCATTTATTGAATTGGTTTTTAACTTCAACCTTAAATTATTTAAACATATCCAAATCTTGAGATTTTTCATGAAGAAAATATAGGTAACCATAACGAAAATAGTCGTCTATGAACGAAATAAAGTATTGTTGACTGTGATCGTGCCCGACCGCCCGACCTGGAGGGAGGAGGGGTAGGGGAGGAGACCACAGCCATGCCGTTGATGGCGAAGGCGCAAGGATAAAAGAAAAGAAAACGGAGTCGCCACCTAGTCTTTTAAGGGAAAGACGAGGAAAACCACAAAAGGATGAATGCATGGGATGCAAATAAGAAGGCCGGATGTCTACTAACCAGAGGATGGGTAAGGATTCCTATTACGCACGAGGAAGGTGTTAGGCACCCTCGTACGCCCGAGAAACTCAGTCTTTCTAGTCCAAATGCTTGCTAAGGGTTTGATGAATGTTTGC
>JAMKQA010006047.1:0-19246 GCA_024699735.1 Posidonia australis | reverse complement strand
CACTGCAGTGTGGTGTGGTGACATGGAATCCTCACCAGCTGCTTGAGGCCAGGTCGATCGCCTGTGGCCAGGGTGATGCGACCATTTTTGATATGGAATGTGTGGATATGTGTGTGTGAACTAGTTTCTAGCCCGGTTTGTGGCAAATTGTGCCTATGGATTTTAAATGATGTTTTGGGCTAGGAAACTAGATGAAATGATTTGTTTCTCCAGTGTTGAGAATAAAGATTTATGAAAAAGCATGAGGTTTTGAAAGAAAAGAAAAGAAAGTTTGAAATACCATTGTTTTCCATGTTTTCTGATTAAACATGTGGTTTTGGTAATCGTTTGTTGTCTAGCAATGGTTTTCTTTGGTTTTAGCGCTACTTTTGGGGCACGTACTAGGTGGCATTCTTGTCACTCACGCGTGTTTTCTTGTCCCATTGTTTTCAGGTGCTGAGGTATAGGAGCAGTCTACTCTGGTGCATCTGTTCGAGCCACATTTGTCGCACACAGGTCTAGGTAGTTAGCTTTATTGATTTAATATTGCTACTTAGTTACTTTTCAGTTCTTTTGGGTAGTTCTTGTACTGTTGTGTAGCACTGGGGTGTTACAAACTTCCTAATGAAGGACCACATGTGCTTAATATACAATATGCTGATGATACTATATTGTTTCTCTCCTCTTGTTCAGACAACTTGGTGAACATTAAACGGATTCTTTGTTATTTTCAGACTTGTTCTGGACTCAAAATAAATTTCCAGAAGTCTTCTTTAACTGGAGTGGGTGTATCTGGGGATCTGGTGAAGCATGGGTGTGATATTATGGATGTCAAAATGGAACTTTGCCAATCACATACTTAGGATTGCCTTTGCATCATAGAAAAGCATCTTATAAGGACTGGACACCTGTCATAGAGAAAATCACCAATAAGCTGTCTTCTTGGAAGGCAAACCTCCTTTCTTTAGGAGGATGATTAACCTTAGTAAACAGTGTTCTATCAGCAATACTTACCTATTATCTTTCGGTTCTCCATCTCCTTTTAAGGGTAGAACATGAGATTAACAGACTTAGAGGTAGATTCCTTTGGCAATCGACATCAACCAATAAAAGAATTACCACTTAGTAAAGTGGGATATCTTATGTAAATCTAAGGAACACAAGGGTTGAGGCATCATTAATATTGGGTATTTTAGTGCAGCCCTTAAAGGTAAACTCTTATGGAAGTTTTGGACGGGTGCTCCTAATCTGAAATGGCGAAGTTTATTGAAAGCTAGATATTGCTCTAGATCTGGATTGGGGGCTTTACTAAATTCCTAACTTGAAAAATGCTCTCCAATTTGGCAAGAGTTTAAGAAGTGCTTTAGTATTCTTAATTGTTTCATTTCAATTGAAGTTGGAGATGGTGAAGACACCATCTTCTGGGAGAATAATTGGAGTAATGGCACCCCTCTAAAATATAGATGTCCAGATTTATATAAAATAGCAAAACACAAAAAATTATCTGTGAAAAAGGTGCTGCAGCTTTTTGGGAGAAATTTCCAAGGTTTATTCCATAACCTAGACAGTATGGCGCAAAATAATGATTACTCTGCATTGCAGGTGCAAGCAGATCAGTTGACAGAAATATTATCTGGCCTACAACTTAATTTGGAAAAAGACAAGATTCATTGGCAACCTAATCTTACTTTTGCTTACACTGTTAAATCATGTTATAATGTTATCAATGATGGTGGATTGAGATTCCATCTGTACAAGTCCATCTGGAAGGCTTAGGTACTTTTAAAAATCAAACTCTTTTATTGGTTAGCAGTATTAAATAAAATTCTAAGCAAAGATAACCTTATGAAAAAAGGATGGATTGGTCTCACTGTAAAACTGTTTCGCATTTAGTTATACATTGCTCTTTTGCAGATGCTATATGGGAATTTTTTATTAATTGCCCTTTACATACAGCATTCTATCATGTTTCAGATTTTTATGGGTAAAAGCCCCATTGTTTTTTTGCATTATCAGAAACTGGTTGGAATATGCTCATTCCAGCAATTATGTGGTGTATTTGGAAAGAAAGAAATAATAGTTTTTTTTTGTAACTCATCCGAATCAAGTAGGCAAATCATTTTTAAGATTATTATACTTTTGAATTCCTGGACAGCAACTTTGGATACAGGATTTGAAAGGGAAGCTCTACTTCACTCTATCTCGGAAATGCAAAATTCCTAGAGCATGAATCACTCAAATCTGGGAGCTTCTACTCAATCTCCCATTGCCCCTCAAATCTCATCAGCTATCACTCCGGCTGAGAGCATACCACCTGAGACAAATGTCATGGAAGATCATTCCGCATGACTTTCCTTCTGCAGTTGGTTTTCTGTGGCTATCTTACTGATATTGGTTTCTGTGGCTATCTTACTATATCTTAATTAATTTTGAACTTTTATGGCCTACTATACATGTAGGTGGCTAACTGGATATTAAATTCTCTAGATCTGTTGGATCCTAGGCTTCTTTAATATTTTGGACAATACTTACCTTCTTGGTGGTGGTTACATAGTCAAGAATCTTTATCAATAAAATTACCGATTCAAAAAAAAAAAATCTTGAGATTCAAACTTAGCGTTTTTCTATTTAAGGATGTATTTGGTAAAGATTTTTGAGACTTTGATTCTACAAGAATATGATGTAACTTATAATCATAATCAAATAGCAATTCAAACTGATGTGTATTTTCAACTAATAAAATAATCGAATGTGAGTTGGATTATGGAACAATCTACTTGATTTTAGGATGAAATATAATTTTAAGTTGGATTTTCTTTTACATTTACAAGAAATATAATAACATATTATAGAATAAATATTATATATTTTGTATTAAAATAAATGAGTCTAAAGTTTAGATTTTTAACTAGTCAATTAAATAAGATTTTTTTTGGATGTGCTACTATACAAGAAATATCAATGTTTTGAACTTCCTTAAATTTTATGCTTCTAATTAATTTTAGACATCCAAAATTTTTACCAAACACATCATCATAACTTGTATAGAGGTGTGAACTACTTACGTCCTTTGAGATTTTCTCTTCACCATTACTTGATCATGGTTTGTGGAGAGTAGTCTTAAAAACATTGCTTGATGTTTGATTTGGTTTGAGAGGGATATTATCAAAGACAAGAATTAAGTAATCAACTTGAGTTGGCTAAAGCTTTTAGGTTCCATGATCCCACGAGAGCTCAAATTCAAATCCTAATGTTGAGATTTCAACCAAAAAAAAAAAATTGAAAAAAAAAGCAGAATTGGGTGAAAGTTTTGACCAGTGCCGGTCCACTCGGTACCCATGCAGTCCAAGTCCAACTGTCCAAGGATTAGTATCTTCCCTGCAAGGCCTGCAGCCCTGCTGGCACCAAACGGACCCCCAACACCCCGGGCCTACTTTCCTGGACTCGCATGCCGCATTTATAAATAGCACCTGCACCCATCCGGCAAGTAATTGCTGGAAAAAAAAAAAGGAAAAAAAGAGAGAGCAGAATCCTTCCTTTTGCAGGGAGGGGGAAGGGAAGCTGTGAAATCCGTGACAAGTGTGGAGTGGTTTGTTGGAGGAGAGAGAGGAGAAGAAGAAGAAGACCATGTCTTTGGGGTATGCACAGAAGCTCTCCTACAGAGAGGACGTGGGCACTGTTGGGATGTCCGAGCTGTTCGATGCACCTGAGGTTTTGGAGCAGAAGGTGAGGTTGATGTGTGGAGAAGCCCATTTTGGCCTTTTGGGTTGGCATGATCTGTGTTCGTGTATTAGCTGTTCAACGTTTTTGACTTTTCTCTGTGTGTTTGTGTTTTTCTGGGTGTCTGGTGATTTGCTTGAAGACGTTCTCAGATATAAATGTTTGGAAGATGGGATGTTTGTTGTGTCCGTAGGTTATGGTAGGATGGACTCATGTGTAGATTCTTCAGTTTGATGGGGTTGGAGATTGATTTTGTAGGTCAAATTAGATGAAGTGGCCTTTTCTAAAATGTTTTTATAGGTCTTGTTTTACGAAGTTGGAGGATCAAAAAATGTCTGAAACACTTGGGGATGCAGAAAGAGAAGCATGCATATTCGAAACTGAATGGGGGTTTCGTGGGTAAGACAGGTTTTTTTAGTTGGGAATAGGGGTAGGAAGTTGGGAGAAAATAAGAAGTTGGGAAAATAAGAAGTTGGGAGTAGGGGTGAAAATAAGAAGTTGGGAAAATAAGAAGTTGGGAGTAGGGGTGAAAATAGAAGTTGGGAGTAGGGGTGAAAACAAGAAGTTGCGAGTAGGGGTAGGAAGTTTTTCGTGACCATTTGGTTGTGGGATATCCCATTGTATGAAAAGCATCAGACATCTCAGATGTCCACGAAGTATATTCCTTTATAGCAGAAGAATGTTGCAACATTTCTTATATTTGGGAGACTGATTTTCTGGTTAGACTTTTTAAGTTCTGACCGCAACAAAAAGAAGAGTCCCTAATGGATTTTTTTTTTTTTTAATCCATATTTAGGGACACTGAAGGGACAATATGTATAGCTTATTGAAAATGCATTTGGCATGCACTTATTGCTTGTAAAATCTACTCCACATTACACGCATCAAACATTGAGAGACGAGCACATTCATGTATTGCAGGTCATTGTTGTCCTATTCTGAAGTGGAGAAGTTTCTCCATAGTATTTCTTTCATCATGCCTCTTCCACGACTGTCTTATAGAGTTTTACACTGATAGTGTTTCCCTTGGATGTGCTCAATTAGCGGGTGCTTGCTGTTTTGAATGCAATTTTTGCCCCTCACACAAAGAAAATCCTCTTATCTCAGGGTGTTACCACTTACAAGAAGTTTGAATTGTAAAAGGAAAAAAAAACTATGATATATTTTATAGTGTATATAGTAGCTAAAGCCTGATGTACTAGTCATGAGAAGATGCCTTTACCTTTTTTTGGCTAGCTAAGGAGAAGAGACATGATAATCACAATCTCCTCCTTTCATAGGATCACATCGTCTTCTTACTCTTCTATGTTGTTGTTATTGTGAATTTCTTGGAATTAAAAAAAATCATATTGGATAATTTGTTAAGCTTCTTTTTGGAGACATGTCCCCTCAAGAAGTGGGGTAAAATTTTCAACATCGGTAAATCTAAGAGGGCAAGAAAAACTCTATGCCTCTACCTTGAAAAATTGATATTCTATTTTTCTTGAACCTTCTTTTGGCTATAAATCTACATTAGGGGGATACATTGGTAACCATATTCTTGTTTGAGGTAAAATAAAATTTTGCTTGCATTCTACTTGCTGGTCTTCTAATATTATCTTTCTGGATTTGTGGATGACAGATCAAAGAGCTAGCTGCTATGATAGAGAAGGTAAGATAGTTTCTATAGGCAATGTACATCTGTGTAAAGATTATAGTTCACGGCATATATCTTTGTACCTGCTTAAACTCTTTTATCATGGCACAGAGCAAGCATCTGGTCGCATTCACAGGTGCTGGAATATCTACATCCTGTGGTATACCTGATTTTAGAGGGCCCAAAGGAGTGTGGACCCTTCAGGTAATCATGTTGATACTTAATAGGTGTGAATGATTAAGATAGAACCTAGAAGAATTCTCTCTCCTGAAAGGGGATTGTGATTTTGATTGTTGTCTCTGACATTATTATTGTTGTAGAAGAAAAGGAAATAATGAGTAAGAAAGTTAGCAACGTTTTCTATTGTTTATTAAACATTATGTACTTTTGTGTTCTATCTTGAATTAGGCTCTTGTGTATGAATTTCTGTTTTCTTTTTTCTGATTATTTAAGGAATTCATAATTTTGTATGGTGTATGTCAAGGTTATTAGGGTGCCAAGGTGTTAAGTTGGGGTGGCTATGCGCCATTAAATAATAACACACATAGACACACACCCCTTACCTCCTGGGCTATCACTAGGTGTGAATAGAATTACTTACCATGTGTGAACATAATTATCGAAGTGCTTTTATGGGATTATTTTTTTTTTTTAAAAAGAGCGTTTTTTTTTGGAGAAACCACTTCTTGATCCTTGAACCTTGTCAAGGTGATGAGACGATCTATCCATCCCAATCAGGATTGGGTTGTCTCCTTTTTTTCTGATCAACATTGGCCAGAGCAAGCCGATTCTTCTTTTTAAAAATCTACAATTCCAGCACTTTCCTTTTCTCCTCTGGTATTATTCTATTTGTTCTCCTCAATTCCATTGTTTTTAGCTTTCTTTTATCATATGATTGCATGTATGTTTTTCATCATCCATGTATGATTATGTTTTTATATTAAGGTTTTTCCAAATTGTTTGAGTTGGTGTTGAATATGTGTTGACACTGAATTTTTGTGCAGATACTGAATTTTAGTGGAAAATATTGAATATGTGCAAACATTGAAATTTTATGTAAATACTAAAAATATATTTATAATTTTGTTTTCTTAGTTACTGAGAATGAAGTTGAAGGCTCTTGTATTTCGTCTAATGTAGTTTCTTTTGGTAGTCAAGTGTTTTTTTACATTGGAAGAGACAAGAGTTTTCTATTATAAGTATGTTAGCATTGTTGACTTTGATGCTTGTCAAAGTTCCTTGAGGAAATACTTTGACAAGATTATATAGAAAAAGGGAAATATTTGAGAAGGTTTATAGTTGTTAGATGTAGGGGAATTATGTTCCAACTGAGAAGCTATTTGAAAATGTTTGAGTAACAAAAGGAACTACATTGAATAAAACAGGAAAATCTTCAACTTCATTTTCAATGATTACATCATTGATCGACAAATCATCAGCAATATCAATGCCTATTGCTTTAACATAAGAAAACAAAGTTGTAAACATAATTTCAGTATCTACACAAAATTTTAGTGTTTGCACATATTTAGTGTCTTCTACTTAAATTCAGTATCACACTATCATATAATATAATTATAGATTCATTACAAGGAGCACCAAGATTTTAAGAAGAATTTTTGAGCTACATCAGTTCCCCAACAATATGCATCATGGCCTTATATTCAACCTCAACACTAGATCATGATACCATATTTTGTTTTTTTTACTCTTCCAAGATACAAGATTACTCCTAATAAAAGTACAATATTTAGTAGTGAAACGTCAATCGGATCTAGAGTCAGTATAGTCAATATCAGAATACAAAACAACATTAAGTGACCATGATTCTGATATCCATTTGTTAGGAGAATTCTTCATGTAATGAAGAATGCAAAGCACGACTTTTCAATAACATACTTTAGGATACTCCATAAACCAATTGACCATACTAATAGCAAAGATAATATCTAACCTAATAACTTGTATCTTTTTTTATTAGCAAAATCCTCTACATCATGTGACCATAACAACGATTTATTAGCAAAATCCTCTACATCTTGGATCAATAGGAGCATCAGTAGGATTGACACCTAACATTCCCATTTATTGCATTAAATCTATTGTATACTTTCTTTGTGACAGAATTAGTCTCTGTTTGCCACAAGTTACCTTAATACCAAGAAAATATCATAGTTGACCAAGATCCTTTGTTACAAAATACTTCTTTGTGTCTTTTACATTCACAAAATCACTTCTAATAATAAGGATATCGTCTACATAAATCATGAGAATCATATTGATTGAATCCCGTTGTCTAGTCAACATAGTGTAATCTGCATGACTCATAGTAAAGCCAATTGATGTCATTGGTTGAATGTTGCAAATCATGTATGGGTACTCTTGTTTGCACCTATAAGTAATCTTCCTTAGTTTGTATACTTTCTGAGTCTCTTTTTGAGCAACATATCTTGGTGATTGTTTCATGAACACAGTCTTATGCAAATTTTCGTATAGAAAAGTATTGTTGACATTTAGTTGAAAAATTGACCAATACTTTGTAAATGCAATTGAAACAAGAACTTGAATGGAATTTATATGGGCAACAAGAGAAAAAGGCTCGAAGAAGTCTATATTATATGTTTGTGTAAATCCTTTAACAATAAGACGAGCCTTGAATTTTCTAATTGTCCTATATGATTGGTATTTAACTGTAAATATTCATCAACAAACAACAACATATGCACCTATAGGGGGATTTACTAACTTCCATGTTCCTCTAGAAGGAAGAGCAAACATTTCTTTATCCAATGCACAACAACAAGTAAGATTTTTACCATCCTCTTCATATGTCCTGGGGGTAAACAAAGAAGAAAGTAAGGGTGAATTGGCGAATGGAAAAGGAAACACCATCAAGAGAGTCATGGTTGGAGATAGGATGTTGTGTGCAAGAATCAATACCTTTTTGGATAGCAATGTAAGAATCTTCAGTGCTTGAATCGGATGTACGTGTACGTCTCTACAAAGGAACACAAGGAATAACTAGTGTATTGGGATTTAGGAACAATCAATGTACTAGGAACAATAGGTATAGGAAGAGGAATGGCAAAAATGCCCGAAGAGTACTACCCCCAGAGAAGAAATAAGGTATATCTTTGAAAAAGGTAACATTAGCACTCACATTTTGCTTTTGAGTGAGAGGATCAACAATAACCTTTTTGAGTGCAAGAATATTCTAAAAAGGTGTACTTTATTGCATATAGAGACAATTTATTCAAGCATGCTCCTTAAACATGCACAAAAGAAGTACAAAAAAAATGAGGAGTGGCATGAAATTTGATGCATCATGAGACAAGTAACTAATAGGAACACAACTATCAATAACAATAGAAGACATTCTATTAATAAGATAACAAGTAGTAAGAACAATATTACCCCAATAAAGTTTCAAAACATGAAACATCAAAGTACGGGCAACATCTAAAATATAATGTAATTTTCTTTCAACCACACTATTTTGTTGAGAGGTAAGAGGACACGATGTTTGATGTATAATGTCATTAGAAGAATAAAAAATTGTAAATTCTTTAAACAAAAATAGAAGAAAACTGACATTTTGTTTCATTATAAGTTTTTTGTTTTACTAATGAAACTTGAAATCTATCCTTAAGTAGATAGATCTAAGTCAGTTTAGAATAATCATTTGCAAATATAATGAAATAATGAAATTCAAAATAGATTGAATCTAATATGATCGCTAAATATTACTCTGGACTAACTCAAATGTTGAAGAATATTGTTTCTCAACTTTAGAAGAGAAAGATAACCTATGATGGTTTCGTAATTGACAATCTTTACATTGAAATGATGACATTGATGAACTAATAGACACAATCTTTTTGAACTTTTCAACAGACAAATGACCCAAATGATGGTATCATTGAAGAGGAGACACTTGTGATGACAATGCACGAATTATAGAAATAGGGGTATTTAAGTAGTACATTTCACTAGTCTCATACCTCACAATGAGTAGGAAAAAAAAGTTACACAATAATTAAGATCCTTGATGATTTTACTTGTAGATAATAACTTAACTAGAAAGTTATGGACAAAATGAACATACTCAAGAAGAAAGGTGGAGGAATAAATCATCCTTGTATAAGGAGCTAGAACCGTTTGCAACAATAACTAGTCATTAAACACAAGAAGTATCAAGCGAGGAAAACAAAGATCGGTTACTTGTCGCATGGGAAGATGCACATGAATATATTAACTAAGATGAATTAAAGGTCATGTTGGTAGTCGTAGTCTATAGAATAGTAGTCATAGGGGATAACGTAACAGTTGTAGAGGTAGATAACTGGAGTCTTTCAAATTTCGCACATGTCACGATAACCACATTTACGGGGTCCTCTGGAAATCTGATGTGACATTGTTTGCAACATTATTTGGTTTACCATGCTTTTCCTAGTCTCAGCAACAATCAACAATGTGGTCCAGGTGACCAAAAAACTTGCATGTAAACTATCCACCACGGCCACCACATTTACCACCATGCTCATTGAAGCCACCACAATCACGCTAATACATCTGTGACTCATCCTACATACCTTTGAGAGTTTCAAAGTACTCATTAAACAAGCAGTTTCCTTGTTGAAAGTTGAAGATTTGTTCATATTACTGACACTCGCAATTCATTGTCTTTTTTAGAATATGCCTCATGCATAGTGTCCTATAATCATGACATTAGAAGTAATCTGTGGCTCCATACTGTTCAACATTCATGATTTTACACTAATTATTCTCATGCATCATAAGTTGCATCTTTGACATCAACTGGGTCTTTCTTAACAATCGACAACTTGTTTTGGACCATTCAACTTGATGGTGGTCCTAGCAAACGTACAAAGATTGGGGTAGACGAAGACGATGTCATCAAACCTAATAAACAATAAACAGAATTTGATAGATGTTTACCACATACGAACAAAAGTTAACACACTGTTAGGATTTCTACAATCTCTTAGCCAATTGACTAACGATGACGAGGAAAGAGGTTTCAATGCAAAACAATGGCAAAGGAAGAGTCGGAGGAGAAAAAATCACCCATTGTAGTGTTTAGTGGATTGTTCGATGGCATCTTCGATGACGATGGTAGTGGTGGTGGTGGTTGTTGCAAAGGATGGTCTTCTAAGACTCTCAGGGAAAATCTATTGCTCTAATACCATGAGGCAAGGAAAGCTTTAATTGCACAATGAAATCAACAAGTACAAGGTGCTTACACACCCACACACACATAAACTATGTAGGATATATGGATCTATAATATCCATTAACCTAGCTAATTACTAACTAATAAGCAATTAACTTAACATACATACATACATACATACATATATACATACATGCAATTATGTATAGACTATGTAGGATATATGGATTGGAATTTTTACCCTTGGTATTATATAACTATTATATGCAATTATGCATTTACATATCTATTCTTAATTTAATTAAATCCTAAATAACATTGGAATATTTAAAAAATGGCTAGATAACAATAAAATATAATGAGAATACGAGTTTAAGACCATAAAAGCAAAAGTTAACATCAAACCTTCAATATAAAAGATGCACACATTAATATTGTAATAAAAGACAATAACAAAAACAGTAAGTCTTAACAAGTGTTAATAAAACCAAAATTGAAGAGAATAACAATAGGTTTTTTACTCTTAGTTAATTCTCAAGAACAGGAAAAAAAAAGACCGAATGGGACTCTTATTTGAAAGACTTCTACTCTTTTAGCATGGAAAAACAACAAATAATATATGAATATATTGTATATTTTTTAAAAAAATTGAAGCAGTTTTACTCTTTTAGCATGGGAAAACAACAAATAATATATGAATATATTGTATATTTTTAAAAAAATTGAAGCAGTTTTACTCTTTTAGCATTGGAAAAACAAATATGGAGTAAATAGCACCACAATGGAATCCTAGTAAAAACATCAATACTCATGTAAAAATCAAGTTAATGGACATGGAACTTGTTTAAAAAGATCAAAACTGAAAAAAGGTGAAATTGATGAACATTCAACCAAGGTTTACCTCGCAAAGAGGGAGAACAAAGTAGAATAGAAAAGACTTGGAATTGCCAAAGAGGCCGGAGATCCAACAAGGATCCGCTAGTTTATTGAATTGGCTGGGCGTTGAAACACCCAACAGTGTTATTGCACCTTGGTGCCTAGCCATTGCTGCTTTAATAACCATGGCATACCTGTTCTTCTTCCTCATGATTCTTGCATATGTTGGTTTTTAATCACAAGAACATTTATGAGCCAGGAATTGGTAAATGTGTGTAAATTCATTCATGGCATGTCATGATAATTATAGAGTTTGTTTTCATCAATAGTAGGTTGGCTGATGATTTGTTTAGGATTTAGGATCCACTAACACAAAATTTTGCTATAAGTTGTCATTTGATGTCATCCCTTAATATAAAATCTAAAAAGAGAAAAGGGAAGAAGATACATTGATGCAAGGAGCAAGGCTCCTTATACAGAACTATATTACTTAGAGAGGAGTGCATAAATAATAGGAAACTGGGGTATAATATATACGTACAAAATAAGTTAAGGTTATCCCAATATAAGCGAATCTTATACTTCTCCTGGAGTTGGTATTTCCCAACTTGTTAACTTTACTAGACAATTGTAATGCTCAAAGCATTTGTAAGCACATTAGTGGCTCACCTTTCATGAAGATGAGGTTACTGAAAACAAATATGGTGTGCTGCTATCAAATGCACAGTCGTATGAGGTATGTGCTATTCTCCAAAGTTCTCCATTAGAGTCTTCAACCACATCATTTTACAAGCTGTATTAGCCACTGCTATATACTTGACCTTTGCACTATATAATGTCACAACCTTCTACCTTTTGTTCCACCAACAGAATTTCGACCGACATAGGTACAATAACTAGACATTGATTTTGTGTCCCTCTTGGAGTTGACTTAGTTAACATTATAAAAGGCCTCAATATCTAGCTGCCCACGTCATCTGTATAAGAGTCCATTGCTTACAGACCCTTTCATATATTTGAGTTTCCTGAGATCATCTTCCCAATCACACTGCTTAGGTTTCTTCATAAACTGACAAACCTATGGTCCTACCTGCAGTCAACCAGCAAACAAGGGTTCTTGGCATGACACACGTAAAAGAAAATACCCTATACTATGCTCAATATCTCGCTGCCCTTATGGGCAGATCAGAACAGTGGAGGCCCCTATTGGGCATGAAAATGACAATGGACAGACCCCTTTGAGCTTGCTGACGGAGGAGGCTGTAGGCCTGGGATTTGGCAGCCTCATTAGTGGAACGAATGGGTGGGCTAGATGATGGCAATGGGTTGGGCTGGGGGGCCTGAACAACAGGAGGTGGGATTAGCAGGGTGGGAGGCTCTGGTGGGTGGTACTTGATGAGGTGGCAAGGGTTTCCTGGCAAACTTGGCCGTGTAGAAAAAGAAGAAGAAGAATATGTATTGATGTCAGAATCAGGGGCCCTAGATTAGTTAGGGCAGGAAAAGATAAAGAATAAAAGCTAGGTGTAATACACCCAAAGAATAGCATAAACTAATCAAAACAACCTAGGAAACCAAAGAGACCTATGGTATGTCCTGTAAGTTTGCAAACAAGAAGAGTCAAGACAAACTACCTTGGGGGACATTTAAGATATTTCCATAGATTTTGAAAGAATTTAGAAAAGATGAAAGAAAGATAATTTTTACATGATTGGTGGTAATTCTCTTTGGCATAAATAGCCAAAGAAACTCATGCAACATACACGTAGTAGTACATGTAAGTATTACATTGTGTCATTGATAAGTCAAGTGATTGTTTGTGTTTAGCATTAGCATCACTAATTCAAGTGATCTTTGGGAGGTCCACCTGGTCTATGACTGCCATAGGTCCCTCTGGAAACCAGAATCAGGTGGTAATTATGTGGAGGAACTTACTTGATCAGAGTTAACACCTGGACAGCAAGTATGGGGATTTGGGACCCACAACTTTCTGTGAAGGGTTGAGACAAAGATTTAAAATATGTTGTTTATTGTTTTGTAATTGATAGCATCTGCATTTAAATATGCTTGAAGTTGTCCTATATCAGATTAATTTGAAATTCTGACAATCTCTAAATGTTATATTAATCCATTGTTTTCAACCTGCAGCATGAGGGCAAGGGTGTACCTGAAGCATCGCTGCCATTTCATTGTGCAATACCAAGTCTAACTCACATGGCCCTAGTAGAACTAGAGAGAGTTGGTATCTTGAAGTTTGTTATTAGTCAGGTCTAGTAAGCTTATTGCAGCAAACTAGTCTTAAATTTTTTACTGAATTTCTGATTGCTGTCTTTTTCTTGTTCTGGGCCAATACTTTTGGGCTTTGGCTGTTCTCTTTTTACTTTGTTTCACATCTCCTTGATGAGGCTATTTTGTTTTCTTGTTGGTTTCTTATTTTTCCTCTTCTTGGCTTTGAGCTTTAATAAAACTATTCATTATTGCTACTGTTTTTTCAAACTTATTTATTGAACTGTTTTTTTATGTTGTTCACTTGTTAGACTAAGCAGAATAGATTTGTATTTGTTGTGCTTCTCAGGAAGCAACACTATTGCAATTCAATTTCTTATATGTGTATTTCTTGTTGTAAATAGCAATAAACCAAAGAGTGGTTCAAGAAAGAAAAAGACACCAACATGTGTTGATTTATTGTGGGAAAACATTGATACCACGTGTCCTGAAAGTTTTAGGCCTCTTTGTTGTCATCATCATGCCATCATGATTTCCTCTTGGGTGCCACATGCCCAAAATGTTGTGTCACCATTATACTGCCACTCCCCACCTATTGTGAAGTGTGTCACTGTTGTTTAAGCCTTTATTTTTTGTTTAGTCAATCATTTTTTTTCCAGCATTGCCTTGGATGCCCATAACTAGACACCACGATTGTTACTAATTCTGCATATGCTAACGACTTTGAACTATGTTTCTCTAAATTATAGTTGCACTGAATTTCCCAATTTATTGATAATCATTATTAAATTCATGTCCTCTATAAATTGTTTGTGAAAAAATTGCTATCACATGAGATGACAATGCTCACCATTTATCTTACACATTTTTCTTCCAGAACGTGGACAGTCTTCATCTTCGATCTGGAATTCCGAGGGAGAAGCTTGCTGAATTGCATGGGAATTCCTTTAGGGAACTCTGTCCTTCCTGTGGAGAAGAGTATGTTTGAACTATCTGGTTTAGCTTCTATTTATGAATCCTGAATCCCTTCCTGTCCTCAGATTCTGACTGTGCTTAGCTGTTTGTATATATATCATTTTGATGATAATGATAGTGCATTTTATCTATGAAGATATATTCGAGATTTTGAAGTTGAGACGATTGGAATGAAGGAGACATCTAGGCGTTGTACCAAATTGAATTGTGGAGCAAAACTTAAGGACACTGTCCTTGATTGGGAGGTAGTTTACCAGTTGCTAAACTGATGCTTTGTTCCCAGCTTCATGCTTCCGTGCAACATTCCTCTCTGTTGAATTTAGGGTTTGCCTTTGTTGGGGTGACACAAAAGCCCCAAATTTCCGCAATTATTATATGAAATACATCAAACTGATAATATAACACAAAAGCCCCAAATTTCCGCAATTATTATATGAAATACATCAAACTGATAATATAACACAAAAGCTTGAATTACTGTATTAAAGGACCATCATAAAACATCAGGGATTGTAGTTGTTGTGAAACTGGATATAATTTCTTGTTAACCTACAAATGTAATATATTATAGGCTGAATGATCCTCTAATTAGTATGAGAAGGATGTACAATCATGTTTTCTTGATTTGGGATCATGAAGATAACATTGCATGTTTTTGAGAAAGAGTCTCTTTACCCTTCACTGACATTGAAGTAGTAGGATATTGCTAGTCAAGTTGAGACACCTTACTTCATAACTAGAATTGTAAAGATGCCACCCATTTAAAGAGAAATAATCTCATTGATTTCTTGTATACATCATGATGAACTCTGATTCTTGGTGGATACTCTTCAACAGGCTGATGATTGCCAAATTTCACAAAAGATTGACTGGATATGTATATTTTTCTCTTTAATAATGTCCATCCGTGCTGTATGCGAAAACCGGTTATCTTTCAGCAAAGCCATGTTGTCAAGACTCAAGATAAATGAAAACTGAGGATTTGTTGTTCGTCTCTTTGATGTTTTTCCTGCTTTCTTAGTACACAATCTTAATAATTTGTTCCTCACTATTTCCCCATGCATTCTTCTGTTTCTGTCTTGCTCTTGCACGTTATAAAACATGAAAGACAGGTATACCATCCTACATGAGCTATCATAGTAGCAAGAGGAAAGTATGAACAAATTAATTAGTTAATTTTGTCTCTCTATAAGGCTGTAATGGTTTTGTAGATTCATGATCACAATCATGACAATATTATGATCATTAGCTTAATCGGAAAGTTGAATTTTAATGACCTTGTTTACTGATCTGGATCGATTTATCTCTTATTTTAGTTTGGTTTTAATGGCAAAGTTTCTGGCCCAGCTTGTATTGGGTATAGGTTGTGGATTACCTAGACTTCACAATTTAAATAACTTGATTGTGTCATATGTAGTGAAGGAAGAATTCATTTAGGATCCAAATATTCAACAAGTGTTTACCCTCAAACTGGGTTAAACTTGATGGTTCTTCTGGGATCTAGATAGAATTCTTGTTTGAGTTTTTTCTTGATGTCAACTATCTAAAACTAGATAGCAGGATGCATAAAACATCCTAAAGAAACTTGAGGGGCATGTCATCAATCGTATAAAACTAGATAGCAGGTTGGATAAAACATCCTAAAGAAACACTTGAAGTTATCTAATTTCTTGATCAAATAAACTTTGGACAAGAGGGACATGCCATCAGTAGTATATGACAAGATAGCAGCTAGAGTAACACACCCTAAAGAAACTCTTGAAGATTTAAAAAAAAACTCAAGATCACATGAAATTCAGGTAGAAATTGCTATACATTAACAGTAGGAAGGGAGGAGACTTGTCTTCTGAATGCCATATTCATTTTAAGTTAAAAAAATGTAAAGATTCTTCGACAGACATTTTTGAAATTCATTAGAGAACGAAAAGAAATATTTGACATATGGCAAACATGTCTTTGAAACTTTCAAGTAGTGCTAAATGGTACCTTGTTAGCCCTGTCTCATGTTCTCTCTAATTATCCAATCACTAGAACTAAGATAATACATCTTGTATGTTTGCTTATTTCATTCCTTTTTCTGGACATGAGACCCCTGGTTCCATTCTGCATGATAGACTTTGAGTCATATCTGCCTATATGTTTATGATTACACAATTTGCAGGACGCATTGCCACGAAAAGAGATGAATGCTGCAGAGAAGCAGTGTAAAGCAGCAGATGTTGTATTATGTCTTGGAACTAGGTAATTAATTAGATTGCAGTTCTCCATTTTAAAAATGGTAGTACTGTTGATATAAATTTATACATTAAGAAATTGTCCAATCAACAAAGGCTACTGCACAAGCTTCTCTTGAACAAGTGTAGCACATGCTTGAGGAGCATCAGAATACTGTAACATCTGCACCTGCACATCTTGGATATTACAAAGATGTCCATGCTTGCTGAGTGTTTTTTATCATCAAGAGAAGGGTTCTTCAATTTGTCATATTATGGTGCACAAATTACATTTTTTAGGTTTATCATGATGAAACAAAAAACTGTTAGCTACATGCTTATGAAACAAGTTGTTCATGGTCATCCCACTTATCTATTTGTAGTGGCTAAATCACTAGCTTCATGCTATATGTATTAGTTTTTAATAGTCATGCATTCAAGTTAGGAGTATTAAGGTACATATGTTGCTATCAAGATTGAGAAAGTCAGTAATCTGTTTTCATTTGGTCAAGACATTGGGTACGTGTATGTTCAGCCACCCTTCAGAGTGATTAATAGGCCTGATTGTTCAGCCCATGAGGCTGCCAATCTTCTTAATCAAATGATTAATCAGCCAATCAAACTAAATTTCCAAAAGGAGGTTGCTATTTGTTTGGTAGGGAACCTGAATGGCATCTCAAACTATGGTGAAAAATGCTTGTATCTTGCCCCAAATTTTCTTCTAAACTTTACTAATAAAGTTATTAAATATGTAACTTTCAATATCCAGATATTATAGTTCTGAGATCCTGTAAATGTTCTTGTTGCTGGCTGTACTTAGTTCTTAAATCATGTATTGGAACTTGTCTAGCTTGGCTCAAACCTCAAACTCTTTTCTGCTTCCTTGGTTATGTTAAAGTTGATAGAATAGCCATAATTATTGTTTAACTTTGCCTAAGATTCTAGGTGTTTTGTTATGTCTGTTTGGATACACCTTAAACAAATATAAACATGTTGCTTTATTTTGTCATTTATCCTACAATGCCAACCAAGCACAATATTTGCTGGGTATCTTTGTTGTTTTCATTTGATAGTGAACTATTAGACTACAAATGTAAGGATATGGTCCAGCATTACTTATGTTAATCATACGTTATGCAGTTTACAGATAACTCCTGCATGCAATTTACCTTTGAAATCCATCCGTGGTGGAGGGAAGATTGTAATTGTGAATCTTCAGGTATACTTGCTTTAAAGGCACTGTACCATCTTGCATTCGATACATTTGTAACTGCTAGTTATGGCTTTGTCCTATTTTATCACTGTATTTATGGACAGTATTGAAATTACATGATGCAATGCTTGACGTAATTTTTTTCTACTACCAGTGTTTCAAATGTTTTTCTAATTTGTGTTTGGAACCACTTGGCCAAGTGATAGTAAAGCCTTCTTGTGTGTACAGGAGGCCGGGACTTTGAATGCATTGGACATCTTTGTAAAAAAAAAAAATCTATTTTGTTATATCCAGAACTTTCTGGTTATATGTATGAGTTGTCATATTTTTCTAGTGGTAAAGCCTTCTTGTGTGTACAGGAGGCTGGGACTTCGAATACCTTGGACATCTCTGTAAAAAAAAAGTTCTATCTTGTTATATCCAGAACTTTCTGGTTATGTATACGAGTTGTCATATTTTCTAAAGAATTAGGTTCTTCCAAGCTTTGATTTATTTCAAAAATTTGGGTAAAAGCCTGTCAAATGCTTATCAGTTCCATGTAAGGTGCTCCTATTACCTTCTTATAATTTATATTCATGGTCACTGTCTCACACCAAACACACAGGGAGAAGGCTGGCCAAAGAATGGTAAGACTGTCTTAGATGTTGTAAAACCTCTGGTTGTTGACTAAGCTTAATGGCATAAGTTGGTTCCTGTCACTGAAAGGCTGTCTGTTCTTGAAATTATATTTTATCAAGATTGAGATCCTACGTAGATTTGAGAGAACACCAGTCACAATTGGATTCTAGGTTCAGATCAAGGATCAAGAGTATAATGTTTAACGATTAAATATATGTTTATGTTCTTTTTTAGAACTATAAAGATACTTTGCAAAATAATAGTTGGCTCAAAATCCAATAGTATTACCATTCTTTAAACAAATTTGAGAGACAAAATATTTGCTGTAATGATAGCCTAGTGAGCTGTTGGGCTAATGTCATCATGGACTTATGGCTATGGTAATATCTAAATTTTAAAAAATGAGGAACAAATACTCAATGAGCCTGTTAAAAGTGAAAGAGAAAAGTAATCTGTTTATTAACCCTAAACAGAGTATTTATACAAGACCAGAACACAGGCTAAGATAAATGGATCCTTAAGTGGATCCTACAATATGCAACCCAACTAACACTCCCCCTCAAGCTGGAATGTATATATTTTTCATTCCAAGCTTGTTA
>JAMKQA010006045.1:0-24555 GCA_024699735.1 Posidonia australis | reverse complement strand
TCCGAAACAGACCATTCTCACTCTTGGCCGGTTAGTCCGAAACTTACCATTCTCTTACTTTGTCGGTAAGTCCGAAATTTACCATTCTCCCTCTCGATTGGTATGTTCGAAACTTACCATTCTCCCTCTTGGTCGGTAAGACCGAAACTTACAATTCTCCCACTTGGTTTGTAAGTCTGAAATTTAACATTCTCCCTTTTGGCCGGTAAGTCCAATGCATACCATTCTCCCACATGGTCGGTAAGTCCGAAACTTAAGATTCTCCCCCAAAGTCAGTTTGTCTGAAACTTACCATTCTCTTGTTGGTTGGTAAGTTCAAAACTTACCATTCTCCCCTTTAAGCTGATTTGTCTGAAACTTTCCTTTCTCCATCTTGGTGGGTAAGTCCGAAACTTACCATTCTCCCTCTTGGACGGTAACTCTGACGCATATCATTCTCCCTCTTGGTCGGTAAGTCTGAAACTTACCATTCTCCCGCTCGGACGGCTAGTCCGAAACTTACCAATCTCTCTTTGGGCTGGTAAGTTCGAAACTTACCATTCTCCCTCTTGGTCGGTTAGTCCGAAGCTTACCATTCTCCCTATTGGTCTGTTAGTCTGATACTTACCATTCTTCCCTTTGGTCGGTATATCTCAAACTTACCATTCCCCCTTATGGCCGGTATGTCTGAAACTTACCATTCAACATTTTGGCCAGTTTGTCTGATACTTACGATTCTCTCTCTGGTCTGTAAGTCTTTCTTGGTCGGTTAGTCTGAAACTTATCAATCTCTCTCTTGGCTAGATAGTCTGAATCTTACAATTCCCCTCTTGGCCGGTAAGCCCGAAATATACCATTCTCCCTCTTGGTCGATAAGTCCGAAGTTTACCAATCTCCCTCTTGGTCGTTACGTCCGAAACTTACCATTCTCCCACTAGGTCGGTATGTACAAAACATACCATTCTCCCTTTAGGCCAGTAAGTCTGAAACTTACCATTCTCGCTTTTGGCCGGTAGGTCCAAAACTTACCATTCCCCTATTGGCAGGTAAGTTCGAAACTTATCATTCTACATATTGGTTGGTTAGTCCGAAACTCACCATTCTCCCTTTTGGTCGGTATGTCCGAAACTTACCATTCTCTCTCTTGGTCGATTAGCCTGAAACTTACCATTCTCCCACTTGGCCGGTAAGTCCGAAACTTACCATTCTCCCCATTGGACGGTAAGTCGGAAACTTAACATTCTCCATTTTGGTCCGTAATTCCGAAACTTAACATTCTCCCTCTGCTCGGCAAGTTTGAAACTCACCATTCGCTCAATACACCATAAGTTCGAAACTTACCATTCACCCGTTTGGTCGGTAAGTCCGAAACTTACCATTCTCTAACTCGACCTGTTTGTCTGAAACTTACGATTCTCCATATTGGCCGGTAAGACTGAAACTTACTACTCTCCCATTTGGCATGTACGTCTGAAACTTACCATTCTCCATTTTCGTCCGTAAGTCCGAAACATACCATTCTCCCCTCTAGTCGGTAAGTTCGAAGATTACGATTCCCCCATTTGGCCTGTAAGTTCAAAACATGACATTCTCCCATTTGGCCGGTAAGTCTGAAACATACCATTCTCGCTATTGGTCAGTAAGTACGAAACTTACCATTCCCCCTATATTCAGTTAGTCCGAAAGTTACCATTCTCTCTTTTGGTCGTTAAGTCCAGAACTTACCATTCACCCTTTTGGTTGGTAAGGCCGAAACTGACCATTCTCCCATTTGGTTGGTAAGTCTAAAACTTACCATTAACCCACTAGGCCGGTAAGTCCAAACTTACCATTCTCTCTCTTTGTCGGTAAGTTAGATAATTACCATTCCCCCTCTCGGTCGGTAGCTTCGAAACTTACCATTCACCCTCTTGGTTGGTAAGTCCGAAACTTACCATTCTCCCTCATGACTGGTATGTCTGAAACGTACCATTCTCCCTTTTGGTCGGTTAGTCCGAAACCTACCATTCTCCCTTTTGGTCGGCAAGTCCGAAACTTACCATTCCCCTGTTTGGTTAGTAAGACCGAAACCTACCATTCTCCCTCTTGATCAGTAATTCCAAAACTTACCATTCTCCCTCTTGGCTGGTAAGTCCAAAACTTACCATTCTCCTTTTTGGTCGGTTAGTCTGAAACTTACCATTCTCCCTTTTGGTCGGTAAGTCTGAAACTTACCGTTCTCCTGTTTGGTCGATAAGTCCGGAACTTGCCATTCTCCATTTTGACCAGTAAGTCCGAAACTTACCACTCTCCCTTTTGGCCGGTATGTCCGAAACTTACCGTTCTCCCTTTTAGTCGGTAAGTCCGAAACTTACCATTCACCCCTCTAGTCGGTTTGTCCGAAACATACCATTCTCACTTTAGGTCGGTAAGTCCAAAAATTACCATTCTCCCTTTTGGCCAGTAAGTCTGAATCTTACCATTTTGGCTTTTGGCTGGTAAGTCCAAAACTTACCATTCCCCCTTTGCCCGGTAAGTCCGAAACTTTCCATTCCCCCTTTTGCTCGGTAAGTCGGAACTTACCGTTCTCCCTTTTGGTCGTTAAGTTCGAAACATTCCATTCTCCCGTTTGGTCGGTTAGTCTGAAACTTACCATTCTCCCTCTTGGTTGGTAAGTCTGAAGCTTACAATTCTCCATGTTGGCCATTTAGTCTGAAGCTTACCATTCTCGCCTTTTGTCGGTATATCTCGAACTAACCATTCCCTCTTATAGTCGGTATGTTCGAAACTTTCCATTCTCCATTTTGGTCGGTTACTCCAAAACTTACCATTCTCTCTTTGGTCTGTAAGTCCTTCTTGTTTGGTTAGTCAGAAATTTACCATTCTCCCTCTTGGACGGAAAATTTGAATCTTACTATTCCCCTCTTGGCCGGTAAGCCCAAATTTTACCACACTCTCGTTTAACCGGTAAGTCCGAAACTTACCATTCTCCCTTCTAGTCGGTTTGTCCGAAACTTACCATTCTCTCTTTTGGTCGGTATGTCCGAAAATTACCATTCTCCCTTTTGGCCGGTAAGTCCGAAACTTACTATTCTGGCTTTTGTCTGGTAAGTTAGAAACTTACCATTCTCCCCTTTGCCCGGTATTTCCGAAACTTTCCATTCCCCCTTTTGCTCGGTAAGTCCGGAACTTACTGTTCTCCCTTTTGGTCGATAAGTCCGAAACATTCCATTCTCCCATTTGGTCGGTTAATCCGAAACTTACCATTCTCCCTCTTGGTCGGTAAGTCTGAAGCTTACCATTCTCCATGTTGCCCAGTTAGTCCGAAGCTTACCATTCTCCCCTTTGGTCAGTATTTCTCGAACTTACCGTTCCCCATTATGGCCGGTAAGTCCGAAACATACTATTCTCCAATTTGGTTAGTTAGTCTGAAACTTACCATTCTCTCTCTAGTCTGTAAGTCCAAAACTTACCTTTCTCCCTTTTGGTTGTTAAGTCCGAAACTTACCATTCACCCTTTTGGTTAGTAAGACCGAAACTTAACATTCTCATTGTGGCCGGTATGTCCGAAACTTACCATTCTCCGTTTTGACCGATAAGTCCAAAACTTACCACTCTCCCTTTTGGCCGATAAGTCAGAAACATACCATTCTCCCTTTTAGTCGGTAAGTCCGAAACTTAGCATTCTGCCCTCCGGTCGGTTTGTCCGAAACTTACCATTCACCTTTTAGGTCGGTATGTCCGAAAATTACCATTCTCCCATTTGGCCGGTAAGTCCGAAACTTACCATTCTAGCTTTTGGTTGGTAAGTCTGAAACTTACCATTCCCCCTTTGCCTGGTAAGTCCGAAACTTTCCATTCCCCTTTTTTCTCGGAAAGTCCGGAACTTACCATTCTCCCTTTTGGTCGATAAGTCCGAAACATTCCATTATCCCGTTTAATCGGTAAGTTCGAAACTTACCATTCTCCCTCTTGGTCGGTTAGTCCGAAGCTTACCATTCTCCCTATTGGTCTGTTAGTCCGATGCTTACCATTCTTCCTTTTGGTCGGTATATCACGAACTTACCATTCCCCTTTATGGCCGGTATGTCCGAAACTTACCATTCTCCATTTTGGTCAGTTAGTCTGATACTTACCATTCTTTCTCTGGTCTGTAAGTCCTTCTTGGTCGGTTAGTCTAAAACTTACCATTCTCCCTCTTGGCCAGATAGTCTGAATCTTACAATTCCCCTTTTGGCCGGTAAGTCCGAAACATACCATTCTCCCTCTTGGTCGATATGTCCGAAGTTTACCAATCTCTCGCTTGGTTGTTACGTCCGAAACTTACCATTCTCCCACTAGGTCGGTATGTACGAAACATACCATTCTCCCTTTAGGCCAGTAAGTCTGAAACTTACCATTCACGCTTTTGGCCAGTAGGTCCGAAACTTACTATTCCCCCATTGGCAGGTAAGTTCGAAACTTACCATTCTACATTGGTCGGTTAGTCCGAAACTCACCATTCTCCCTTTTGGTCGGTATGTCCGAAACTTACTATTCTCTCTCTTGGTCGATTAGTCTGGAACTTACCATTCTCCCACTTGGCCGGTAAGTCCGAAACTTACCATTCTCCCCTTTGGACGATAAGTCAGAAACTTAACATTCTCCATTTTGGTCCGTAATTCCGAAACTTAATATTCTCCCTCTAGTCGGCAAGTTTGAAACTCACCAATCTCCCACTATACCAAAAGTTCGAAACTTACAATTCACCCGTTTGGTCGGTAAGTCCGAAACTTACCATTCTCTAACTCGACCAGTATGTCTGAAACTTACGATTCTCCATATTGGTCGGTAAGACTGAAACTTACCACTCTCCCATTTGGCATGTACGTCTGAAACTTACCATTCTCCCTTTTGGTCCGTAAGTCCGAAACATACCATTCTCCCCTCTAGTCGGTAAGTCCAAAGATTACGATTCCCCCATTTGGCCTGTAAGTTCAAAACCTGACATTCTCCCATTTGGCCGGTAAGTCTGAAACATACCATTCTCGCTATTGGTCAGTAAGTATGAAACTTACCATTCCCCCTATGGTCGGTTAGTCCGAAAGTTACCATTCTCTCTTTTGGTCGTTAAGTCCAGAACTTACCATTCACCCTTTTGGTTGGTAAGGCTGAAACTTACCATTCTCCCATTTGGTTGATAAGTCTAAAACTTACCATTAACCCACTAGGCCGGTAAGTCCAAACTTACCATTCTCTCTCTTTGTCGGTAAGTTAGATAATTACCAATCCCCCTCTCGGTCGGTAACTTCGAAACTTACCATTCACCCTCTCGGTTGGTAAGTCCGAAACTTACCATTCTCTCTCTTGACTGGTATGTTTGAAACTTACCATTCTCCCTTTTGGTCGGTTAGTCCGAAACCTACCATTCTCGCTTTTGGTCGGCAAGTCCGAAACTTACCATTCCCCTGTTTGGTCGGTAAGACCGAAACCTACCATTCTCCCTCTTGATCAGTAATTCCAAAACTTACCATTCTCCCTCTTGGCTGGTAAGTCCGAAACTTACCATTCTCCTTTTGGGTCGGTTAGTCTGAAACTTACCATTCTCCCTTTTGGTCGGTAAGTCTGAAACTTACCGTTCTCCTGTTTGGTCGATAAGTCTAGAACTTGCCATTCTCCATTTTGACCAGTAAGTCCGAAACTTACGACTCTCCCTTTTGGCCGGTAAGTCTGAAACTTACCATTCTCCCTTTTAGTCGGTAAGTCCGAAACTTACCATTCACCCCTCTAGTCAGTTTGTCCGAAACATACCATTCTCACTTTAGGTCGGTAAGTCCAAAAATTACCATTCTCCCTTTTGGCCAGTAAGTCTAAATCTTACCATTTTGGCTTTTGTCTGGTAAGTCCAAAACTTACCATTCCCCCTTTGACCGGTAAGTCCGAAACTTTCCATTCCCCCTTTTGCTCAGTAAGTCGGAACTTACCGTTCTCCCAATTGGTCGTTAAGTTCGAAACATTCCATTCTCCCGTTTGGTCGGTTAGTCCAAAACTTACCATTCTCCCTCTTGGTTGGTAAGTCCGAAGCTTACAATTCTCCATGTTGGCCATTTAGTCTGAAGCTTACCATTCTCCCCTTTTGTCGGTATATCTCGAACTAACCATTCCCTCTTCTAGCCGGTAAGTCCGAAACTTTCCATTCTCCATTTTGGTCGGTTAGTCCAAAACTTACCATTCTCTCTCTGGTCTGTAAGTCCTTCTTGTTTGGTTAGTTGCAAATTTACCATTCTCCCTCTTGGACGGAAAATTTGAATCTTACTATTCCCCTCTTGGCCGGTAAGCCCAAATTTTACCACACTCTCGTTTAACCGGTAAGTCCAAAACTTACCATTCTCCCCTCTAGTCGGTTTGTCCGAAACTTACCATTCTCTCTTTTGGTCGGTATGTCCGAAAATTACCATTCTCCCTTTTGGCCGGTAAGTCCGAAACTTACTATTCTGGCTTTTGTCTGGTATGTTAGAAACCTACCATTCCCCCTTTGCCCGATATGTCCGAAACTTTCCATTCCCCCTTTTGCTCGGTAAGTCCAGAACTTACCGTTCTCCCTTTTGGTCGATAAGTCCGAAACATTCCATTCTCCCATTTGGTCGGTTAGTCCGAAACTTACCATTCTCCCTCCTGGTCGGTAAGCCTGAAGCTAACCATTCTCCATGTTGGCCAGTTAGTCCGAAGCTTACCATTCTCCCCTTTGGTCAGTATTTCTTGAACTTACCGTTCCCCATTATGGTCGGTAAGTCCGAAACATACCATTCTCCAATTTGGTTGGTTAGTCTGAAACTTACCATTCTCTCTCTGGTCTGTAAGTCCAAAACTTACCTTTCTCCCTTTTGGTTGTTAAGTCTGAAACTTACCATTCTCCCTTTTGGTTAGTAAGACCGAAACTTAACATTCTCCTTGTGGCCGGTATGTCCGAAACTTACCATTCTCCGTTTTGACCGGTAAGTCCAAAACTTACCACTCTCCCTTTTGGCCGGTAAGTCAGAAACATACCATTCTCCCTTTTAGTCAGTAAGTCCGAAACTTAGCATTCTGCCCTCCGGTCGGTTTGTCCGAAACTTACCATTCACCTTTTAGGTCGGTATGTCCGAAAATTACCATTCTCCCATTTTGCCGGTAAGTCCGAAACTTACCATTCTAGCTTTTGGTTGGTAAGTCTGAAACTTACAATTCCCCGTTTGCCTGGTAAGTCCGAAACTTTCCATTCCCCTTTTTTCTCGGAAAGTCCGGAACTTACCATTCTCCCTTTTGGTCGATAAGTCCGAAACATTCCATTATCTCGTTTAATCGGTAAGTTCGAAACTTACCATTCTCCCTCTTGGTCGATTAGTCCGAAGCTTACCATTCTCCCTATTGGTCTGTTAGTCCGATGCCTACCATTCTTCCCTTTGGTCGGTATATCACGAACTTACCGTTCCCCCTTATGGCCGGTATGTCCGAAACTTACCATGCTCCATTTTGGTCAGTTAGTCTGATACTTACCATTCTTTCTCTGGTCTGTAAGTCTTTCTTGGTCGGTTAGTCTGAAACTTACCAGTCCCCCTCTTGGTCAGATAGTCTGAATCTTACAATTCCCCTCTTGGCCGGTAAGCCCGAAACATACCATTCTCCCTCTTGGTCGATAAGTCCGAAGTTTACCAATCTCCCTTTTGGTCGTTACGTTCGAAACTTACCATTCTCCAACTAGGTTTGTATGTATGAAACATACCATTCTCCCTTTAGGCCAGTAAGTCTGAAACTTACCATTCACGCTTTTGGTCGGTAGGTCCGAAACATACAATTCCCCCAATGGCCGGTAAGTTCGAAACATACCATTCTACATATTGGTCGGTTAGTCCGAAACTCACCATTCTCTCTTTTGGTCGGTATGTCTGAAACTTACCACTCTCCCATTTGGCTGGTAAGTCCGAAACATACCATTCTCCCCATTGGACGGTAAGTCGGAAACTTAACATTCTCCATTTTGGTCCGTAATTCAGAAACTTAACATTCTCCCTCTAGTCGACAAGTTTGAAACTCACCATTCTCCCACTAGACAAAAAGTTCGAAACTTACCATTCACCCGTTTGGTCGATAAGTCCGAAACTTACCATTCTCTAAATCGACCAGTATGTCTGAAACTTACGATTCTCCATATTGGCCGGTAAGACTGAAATTTACCACTCTCCCATTTGGCATGTACGTCTGAAACTTACCATTCTCCCTTTTGGTCCGTAAGTCCGAAACATACCATTCTCCCCTCTAGTCGGTAAGTCCAAAGATTACGATTCCCCCATTTGGCCTGTAACTTCAAAACTTGACATTCTCCCATTTGGCCAGAAAGTCCGAAACATACCATTCTCACTATTGGTCAGTAAGTACGAAACTTACCATTCCCCCTATGGTCGGTTAGTCAGAAAGTTACCATTCTCTCTTTTGGTCGGTAAGTCCAGAACTTACCATTCACCCTTTTGGTTGGTAAGGCCGAAACTTACCATTCTCCCAATTGGTTGGTAAGTCTAAAACTTACCATTAACCCACTAGGCCGGTAAGTTCGAACTTACCATTCTCTCTCCTTGTCGGTAAGTTCGATAATTACCATTCCCCCTCTCGGTCGGTAAGTTCGAAACTTACCATTCACCCTCTCGGTTGGTAAGTCTGAAACTTACCATTCTCCCTCTTGACTGGTATGTCTGAAACTTACCATTATTCCTTTTGGTCGGTTAGTCTGAAACCTACCATTCTCCCTTTTGGTTGGCAAGTCCGAAACTTACCATTCCCCTGTTTGGTCGGTAAGACCGAAACCTACCATTCTCCCTTTTGATCAGTAATTCCAAAACTTACCATTCTCTCTCTTGGCTGGTAAGTCTGAAACTTACCATTCTCCTTTTTGGTCGATTAGTCTGAAACTTACCATTCTCCCTTTTGGTCGGTAAGTCTGAAACTTACTGTTCTCCTGTTTGGTCGATAAGTCCGGAACTTACCATTCTCCATTTTGACCAGTAAGTCCGAAACTTACCACTCTCCCTTTTGGCCAATAAGTCCGAAACTTACCATTCTCCCTTTTAGTCGGTAAGTCCGAAACTTACCATTCACCCCTCTAATCAGTTTGTCCGACACATACCATTCTCACTTTAGGTCGGTAAGTCCGAAAATTACCATTCTCCCTTTTGGCCAGTAAGTCCGAAACTTACCATATTGGCTTTTGGTTGGTCAGTCCAAAACTTACCATTCCCCCTTTGCCCGGTAAGTCCGAAACCTTCCATTCCCCCATTTGCTCGGTAAGTCGGAACTTACCGTTCTCCCTTTTGGTCGTTAAGTTCGAAACATTCCATTCTCCCGTTTGGTCGGTTAGTCCGAAGCTTACCATTCTCCCTCTTGGTTGGTAAGTCCGAAGCTTACAATTCTCCATGTTGGCCAGTTAGTCTGAAGCTTACCATTCTCCCCTTTTGTCGGTATATCTCGAACTAACCATTCCCTCTTCTAGCCGGTAAGTCCAAAACTTTCCATTCTCCAGTTTGGTCGGTTAGTCCAAAACTTACCATTCTCTCTCTGGTCTGTAAGTCCTTCTTATTTGGTTAGTCGGAAATTTACCATTCTCCCTCTTGGACGGCAAATTTGAATCTTACAATTCCCCTCTTGGCCGGTAAGCCCAAAACTTACCACACTCTCGTTTAGCCGGTAAGTCCGAAACTTACCATTCTCCCCTCTAGTCGGTTTGTCTGAAACTTACCATTCTCTCTTTTGGTCGGTATGTCCGAAAATTACCATTCTCCCTTTTGGCCGGTAAGTCCGAAACTTACCATTCTGGCTTTTTTCTGGTATGTTAGAAACTTACCATTACCCCTTTGCCCGGTATGTCCGAAACTTTCCATTCCCCTTTTTGCTCGGTAAGTCCGGAACTTACCGTTTTCCCTTTTGGTCGATAAGTCCGAAACATTGCATTCTCTCATTTGGTCAGTTAGTCCGAAACTTACCATTCTCCCTCTTGGTCGGTAAGTCTGAAGTTTACCATTCTTCATGTTGGCCAGTTAGTCCGAAGCTTACCATTCTCCCCTTTGATCGGTATTTCTCGAACTTACCGTTCCCCATTATGGCCGGTAAGTCTGAAACATACCATTCTCCAATTTGGTCGGTTAGTCTGAAACTTACCATTCTCTCTCTGGTCTGTAAGTCCTTCTTGGTCGGTTACTCTGAAATTTACCATTCTCCTTCTTGACCAGGATGTTTGAATCTTACCATTCCCTTCTTGGCAGGTAAGCCCAAAACTTACCATTCTCCTTCTTGGTCGGTAAGTCCGAAATTTACTAATCCCCCTCTTGGTCGGTATGTCTGAAACTTACCATTCTCCCACTAGGTTGGTATGTCTGAAACATTCCATTCTCCCTTTTGGCCAGTAAGTCTGAAACTTACCATTCCTGCTTTTGGCAAGTAAGTCGGAAACTTGCTATTCCCTCATTGGCAGGTAAGTCAGAAACTTACCATTCTTCATATTGGTCGGTTAGTCCGAAACTTACCATTCTCCCGTTTGGTTGGTAAGTCCGAAACATACCATTCTCTCTCTTGGTCAGTTAGTCCGAAACTTACCATTCTCCCTCTTGGCCAGCAAGTCCAAAACTTACCATTCTCCCCATTGGTCGGTATGTCCGAAACTTAACATTCTCCATTTTGGTCGGTTAGTCCAAAGCTTTCCATTCTCTCACTATTTGTCGGTAAGTTCGAAACTTACCATTGTCCTTATTGGCCGGTAAGTCCGAAACTAACCATTCTCCCACTCGGTCGGTAAGTCCGAAACTTACCAATCCCCCTATTGGCTAGTAAGTCCAAAACTTGCCTCTCTCCCTTTTGGCGGGTAGGTCCGAATCTTACCATTCTCCCTTTTGGTTTGTAAGTTCGAAACTTACCATTCTCCCCTCTAGTCGGTAAGTCTGAAACTTACGATTCCCTATTTTAGTTAGTGAGTCCAAAACTTAACAATCACTCTTTTGGCCAGTAAGTTTGAAACTTACCATTCTCACTTTTGGCCGGTAAGTACGAAATTTACCATTCCCCCTAAGGCCGGTTAGTCCGAAAGTTACCATTCTACCTTTTGGCCAGTAATTTCTGAAACATACCATTCCCCATTTAGTCGGTAAGTCCAAAACTTACCATTCACCCACTTGGCCGGTAAGTCTGAAACATACCACTCTCCCTCTTGGCTAGTAAGTCTGAATCTTACAATTCTCTCTCTTGGCCGTTAAGTCCGAAACTTACCACTATCCCTATTGGCCGGTACGTCCGAAACATACCATTCTCCCTATTGGCCGGTAAGTCTGAAACTTACCATTCTCCCACTTGGCCGGTAAGTCCGAAACTTACCATTCTCCCCTTTGGTCGGTTAGTCTGAAACTTACCATTCTCCCTTTTGGTCGGAAAGTCTGAAACTTAACTTTCTCCCTTTGGCAACTATGTCTAAAACTTACCATTCTCCCTCTTGTTCGGTAAGTCCGAAACTTACCATTCTCCCTCTTGCCTTTAAGTCTTAAACATAACATTCAACCTTTTGACTGCTAAGTCCGAAACTTACCATTCTCCCTCTAAGCCGGTAAGTCTGTAACTTAACATTCTCCCCCTAGTTGATAAGTCCGAATCTTACCATTCTCCTTTTTAGTCGGTTAGTTCGAAACTTACCAATCACCCTTTTGGACGGTAAGTTTGAAACTTAACATTCCCTATTTGGCCGGTATGTTCGAAACATACCAATCCCCTTTTCGCCGACAGTAAGTTCGAAACTTACCAGTCTCCACATTGGTCAGTAAGTCCGAAACTTACCATTCCCCCTTTTGACTGGTAAGTTCAAAACTTAGCAGACTCCCATTTGGCTGGTAAGCCCGAAACTTACCAAGCTCCCATTTGGTCGATAAGTCCAAAACTTACCATTCTCCCCTCTAGTCGGTAAGCCCAAAACTTACCATTCTCCCCTCTAGTCGGTAAGCCCAAAACTTACCATTCTCCCTGTTGGTCGGCAAGTCTGAAACTTACCATTCTCCCATTTGTCTGGTATGTTCGAAACTTGCCATTCTCACTTTTGGCCGGTACGTTTGAAACTTACCATTCCCCCTTTGGCCGGTAAGTCAGAAACTTACCATTCTGCCATTTGGTCGGTAAGTCCGGAACTTACCATTCTCCCTTTTGGTCGATAAGTTCGAAACTTACCATTCTCCTATTTGGTCGGTAACTTCGAAACTTAGCATTCTCCATCTCGATCGGTAAGACTGAAGCCTACCATTTCCCCTCTTGGCCGGTACGTCCGAAACTTGCCATTCTCATCTTTGGTCGGAAAATCCAAAACTCACCATTCGCCCATTTGGCCGGTAAGTCCGAAACTTACCATTCTCCCTTTTGGTCATTTAGTCTGAAACTTACCATTCACCCTCTGGTCGGTGAGTCTAAAAGTTATCATTCACCCTCTTGGTCGGTAAGTCTGAAACTTACCATTCTCCCACTTGGCCAGAAAATCCGAAACTTACCATTCTCCCTCTTGGTCGGTAAGTCCGAAATTCACCAATCTCCATCTTGGTCGGTATGCTCGAAACATACCATTCTCCTGCTTGATCGGTAAGTACGAAACTTACCATTCTCCCCATGGTCAGTAAGTCCGAAACGTACAATTCTTCTCTTTTGGCCGGTAAATCCGAAATCTACCATTCTCCCTCTTGGTGGGTAAGTTCGAAATTTACCATTCACCCTCTATGTCGATAAGTCTGAAACATACCATTCACCATCATGGTCGGTAAGTCTGAAACTAACCATTCTCCCTCTTGGCCAGTAACTCTGAAACTTACCATTCTCCCCTTTTGTCGGTAAGTCCGAAACTTACCATTCTCCCCAGGGTCGGTAAGTCCAAAACGTACAATTCTTCCATTTTGGCCGGAAAATCCGTAACCTACCGTTCTCCCTCTTGGTGGGTAAGTTCGAAACTTACCATTCACCCTCTAGGTCGGTAAGTCTGAAACATGCCATTCACCCTCTTGGCCGGTAATTCCGAAACTAACCATTCCCCCTCTTGGCCGGTAAGTCCGAAACTTACCGTTCTCCCCTTTGGTCGGTAAGTCCGAAACGTACAATTCTTCCATTTTGGCCGGTAAAACTGAAACCTACCGTTCTCCCTCTTGGTGGATAAGTTCGAAACTTACCATTCTCACTCTAGGTCGGTAAGTCCGAAACATACCATTCACCCTCTTGGCCGGTATGTCCAAAATTAACCATTCTCCTTCTTGGCCGGTAAGTCCGAAACTTACCGTTATCCCCTCTTGGCCGTTAAGTATGAAACTTACAATTCTCCCACTAGGCCGGTAAGTCTGAAACTTACCATTCTCCCTCTGGATCGGTAAGTCTGAAACTTACCATTCTCCCTCTTGGTCGGTAAGTCTGAAACTTACCATTCTCCCTCTTGGCCGGTAAGTCCGAAACTTACTATTCTCCCCTTTGGTGGGTAAGTCCGAAACTTACCATTCTCCCATTTGGTGGGTCAGTCTGAAACTTACCATTCTCTCTTTTAGTGGGTAAGTCCGATACTTACCATTCTCCCGATCGTTGATAAATCTGAAACCTACCATTCTCCCTTTTGGTTGGTAAGTCCGAAACCAACTATTCTCTCTTTTGGCCAGTAAGTCTGAAGCTTACCACTCTCCATTTAGGCCAGTAAATCCAAAACTAACCATTCTCCATTTCGGATGGTAAGCCCGAAACTAACCATTCCCCCGTTTGGTTGGTAAGTCCAAAACTTAGCTTTCTCCATTTGGGCCAGTAAGTCTGAAACTTACAATTCTCCCGTTTGGTTTGTAAGTCCGAAACTTACCATTGTCACCTTTGGTCGGTAAGTCCGAAACTTACCATTCACCCTTTTGGTGGGTATGGCTGAAACTTACCATTCTCCCGTTTGGTGGGTAAGTCTGATACTTACCATTCTCCCTATCGTTGGTAAATTTGAAACTTACCATTCTCCCTATCATCGGTAAGTCTGAAACTTACCGATCTCGCTTTTGGCTGGTAAGTCAGAAACTTACCATTCTCCATTTGGCCGGTAAGTTCAAAACTTACCATTCTCCCTTTTGGTCGGTAAGTCCGAAACTTACCATTCTGCTGTTTGGTCGGTAAGTCCGAAACATTACATTCTCCTGTTTGGTCGATAAGTCCAAAATTTACCATTCTCCCTCTTGGTCGGTAAGTACAAAACTTACCATTCTCCCTCTTGCATATATGTTCAAAACTTACCATTCTCCCTTTTTGTCGGTAAGTCTGAAACACACAATTCTCTCTTTTGGCCAGTAATTCCGAAACATAACAATCTCCCTTTTGGTCGGCATGTCCGAACCGGTAAGTCCGGAACATACCATTCTCCCTCTTGGTCGGTAAGTCCAAAACTTACCATTCTCCCTCTTGCCGATAAGTCCGAAACTTACCATTCACCCACTTGGCTGGTAAGTCCGAAACTTACAATTCTACCTCTTGGTCGGTAAGTCCAAAATTTACCACTATCCCTCTTGGTTAGTAAGTCTGAAGCTTACCATTCTCCCTCTTGGTCGGTAAGTCCGAAACATACCATTCCCCATTTTTGCTAGTAAGTCCGAAACTTACCATTCCCCCATTTGGTCGGTATAATCGAAGCTTACCAATCTCCCACTTAGCCGGTAAGTTCAAAACTTAACATTCACGCCCAGGTCAATAAGTCCAAGTCTTACAATTCTCCTCATTGGTCGGTTAGTTCAAAACTTACCATTCTCCCTTTTGGCCGGTAAGTCTGTAACTTACCATTCTACCTTTTGGATAGTAAGTCCGAAACGTACCATTCTGGCTTTTGACCGGTAAGATCAAAACTTACCATTCCCCCAACAGCCAGTAAGTTCGATACTAACCAATCTCCCTTTTGGTCGGTATGTCCGAAACTTACAATTCTCTCTTTTGATCGGTAAGTCCGATTCTCTCGTTTGGTCGATATGACCGAAACCTACCATTCTCTCTCTCCGTCGGGTAAGTCCGAAGCTCACCAATCTCCAATTTGGCCGGTAAGTCCGAAACTTACCATTCTCCCATTTAGACGGTAAGTCTGAAACTTACCATTCTCCTTTTCGGTCGGTATGTCTAAAACTTACTTTACTCCCATTTGGCCAGTAAGTCTGAAACTTACCATTCTCCCTTTTGGTCAGTAAGTATCGGTAAGTCTGATACTTAATAATCTCCCTAAGTCGGTAAGTCCGATACTTAACATTCTCCCTTTTGGTCGGTAAGTCCGAAACTTACCATTCTCCCTTTTGGCCGATAAGTTCGAACCTTAACACTCTCCCTTTTCGCCGGTAAGTCCGAAAATTACCATTCTCCCATTTGGTGGGTAAGCCCGAAACTTACCATTCTTCACTCTAGTCAGTAAGTCCAAAACTTACCATTCTCCCATTTGGTCGGTAAGTCCGAAACTTACCAATCTCCCTTTTGGCCAATATGTCCGATACTTACCATTCCCCATTGGCCGGTAAGACCGAAACTCACCATTCTCCCCTTTTGTCGGTAAGTCTCAAACTTAACATAATCCCTCTTGGTCGGTAATTCCAAAGATTACCATTCTCCCTCTTAGCCGGTATGTCAGAAACTTACCAATCTCACATTTGGTCGGTAAGTCTGAAACATACCATTCTCCCTTTTGGCTGGTAAGTCCGAAACTTACCATTCTCCCTTTTGGTCGGTAAGTTTGAAACTTACTATTCTCACTGTTGGCCAGAATGTCCGAAACTTACCATAAACCCTCTTGGCTGGTAAGTCTGAAACTTACCATTCTCCCTCTTGGTCGCTTAGTCCGAAATTTACCATTCTCCGTCATGGTCAGTAATTCCGAAACTAACCATTCACCCTCTAGGCTGGTAAGTCCGAAACTTAACATTCTCCGGTTTGGCCGGTATGTCTGAAACATACCATTCCCCCATTTGGTTGATATGTTCAAAAATTACCATTCACCCACTTGGCTGGTAAGTCCGAAACTTACAATTCTACCGCTTTGTCGATAAGTCCGAAATTTACCATTATCCCTCTTGGTCAGTAAATTTGAAACTTACCATTCTCCCTCTTGGTCGGTAAGTCCGAAACATACCATTCCCCATTTTTGCTAGTAAGTCCGAAACTTACCATTCCCCCGTTTGGTCGATATGTTCGAAACTTACCATTCTCCTACTTAGCCGGTAAGTTCGAAACTTAACATTCTCGCCTAGGTCGATAAGTCCAAGTCTTACCATTCTCGTCATTGGTCGGTTAGTTTGAAACTTACCATTCTCCCTTTTGGCCGGTAAGTCTGTAACTTACCATTCTCCCTTTTGCCCAGTAAGTCTGAAACATACCATTCTCCCGTTTGGTTGATATGTCCGAAACGTACCATTCTCCCTCTCCATCAGTATGTCCGAAGCTCACCAATCTCCAATTTGGCCGATAAGTCTGAAACTTACCATTCTCCTTTTCGGTCGGTATGTCTGAAACTTACCTTACTCCCATTTGGCCAGTAAGTCTGAACCTTACCATTCTCCCTTTTGGTCGGTAAGTATCGGTAAGTCTGATACTTACCAATCTCCTTATGTCGGTAAGTCCGAAACATAACATTCTCCCTTTTGGTCGGTAAGTCCGAAATTGACCATTCTCCCTTTTGGTTGATATGCCCGAAGCTTAACACACTCCCTTTTGGTCGGTAAGTCCGAAAATTACCATTCTCCCATTTGGTAGGTATGCCCAAAACTTACCATTCTTCACTCCAGTCGATTAGTCCAAAACTTACCATTCACCCTTTTGGTCGGTAAGTCCGAAACATACCAATCTCCCTTTTGGCCGGTATGTCCGATACTTACCATTCCCCCATTGGCTGGAAAGACCGAAACTCACCATTCTCTCATTTTGTCGGTAAGTCTGAAACTTACCGTAATCCCTCTTGGTCAGTAATTCCAAAGATTACCATTCTCCCTCTTAGCCGGTAAGTCATAAACTTAGCATTCTCACATTTGGTCGGTAAGTCTGAAACATACCATTCTCCCTTTTGGCCGGTAAGTCTGAAACTTACCATTCACCCATTTGGTCGGTAAGTTCGAAACTTACCATTCTCTCTTTTGGCCGGAAAGTCAAAAACTTACCATAAACCCTCTTGGCTGGTAAGTCTGAAACTTACCATTCTCCCTTTCAGTCGGTCAGAACGAAACTTACCAATCTCCCATTTTGTCGATAAGTTCGAATCTTACCATTCTCCATTTTGGTCGGTAAGTCCGTAACTTACCATTCTCCCTTTTAGCCGGTAAGACCGAAACTTACCATTCTCGCTTTTGGCTGGAATGTCCCAAACTTACCATTCCCCCTTTGGCTGGTTAGTCTGAAACTTACCATTCCCCCATTTGGTCGGTATGGTCCGGAACTTACTATTCTCCCTTTCGATCGATAAGTCAAAAACTTACCATTCTCCCGTTTGGTCGGGAGGTCCAAATCTTACCATTCTCCATTGTGGTTGGTAAGTCCGAAGCTTACCATTCTCCCACTTGGCAGGCAAGTCTGAAACTTACCATTCTCCACTTTGGTCGGTAGAACTGAAACATACCATTCTCTTTTTTGGCCGGTAAGACCGAATCTTACCATTCTTCTTTTTGGTTGGTTAGTCCGAAACTTACCATTTTCCCTCTGATCGTTAAGTCCAAAACTTACCATTGTCCCACTTGGCCAGTAAGTCCGAAACTAACCACTCTCCCACTTGGCCGGTAAGTCTGAAATTTACCATTGCCCCTCTCGGTCGTTATGTGTGAAACATTCCATTCTCCCGCTTGGTCGGTAAGCCGAAACTTACCATTCTCCGCATGGTTGGTAAGTCCAAAACTTACCATTCTTCCTTTTAGGCTGGTAAGTCCGAAACTTACCATTCTCCCAATAGGTGATAAGTCCGAAACTAACCATTCACCCTCTTGGTCGGTAAGTCCGAAACTTACCATTGTCCCTCTTGGCCTTTAAGTCCGAAACTTACCATTCACCCACTTGGCCGGTAAGTCTGAAACTTACCATTCTTCCCTTTAGTTGGTAAGTCTGAAACTTACCAATCTCCCTCTGGTCGATAAGTCCAAAACTTACCATCTCCCTCTTGGCCGGTAAGTCTAAAACATACCATTCTCTGTCTTGGCTGGTAAGTCCGAAACTTACCAATCTCCCTCTTTGTCGGAAAGTCCGAAATTTACCATTCTACCTATTGGTCGGTAAGTCCAAAACTTACCATTCTCCCTCTTAGTCGGTATGTCCGAAACTTACCATTCCCCCATTTGACCGGTAAGTCTGAAACATACTACTCTCCTGTTTGGTCGATATGTTCGAAACATACCACTCTCTCTCATGGCCGGTAAGTCCGAAACTTACCATTCTCCCTCATGTCGGTAAGTCCGAAACTTACCATTCTCCTCTTTGATCAGTAAGTTCGAAACTTATCTTTCTCCCATTTGGTCAGTAAGTCCAAACCTTACCATTCTCCCTCTTGGCCAGTATGTCCGAAACTTACCATTCCCTTTTTAACCGGTAAGTCTAAAACTTACCATTCTCCCCATTGGTCGGTAACTCCGAAACTTACCATTCTCCCATTTGGTCGGTTACACCAAAACCTACCATTCTCCCTCTTGATCGGTAAGTCTGAAACTTACTATTCTCCCACTTGGCCGGTAAGTCCGAAACTTACCAATCTCTCTCTTGGCCGGTAAGTCTGAATCTTACAATTCTCCCTGTTGGCTGTTAAGTCCAAAACTTACCACTCTCCCAATTGGCCGGTACGTCCGAAACTTACCATTCTCTCTTTTGGTCGGTAAGTCCGAAACTTACCATTCTACCCTCTACCTGGTATGTCTGAATCATACCAATCACCCTTTCGGATTGTAAGTACGAAACTTATCATTCTCCCTTTTGGTCTGTAAGTCTGAAACTTACCATTCTTCCACTTTGCTGGTAAGTCCAAAACTTACCATTCTCGATTTTGGCTGGTAAGTCAGAAACATACAATTCCCCCTTTGGCCGGTAAGTCCGAAACATAGCATTCTCCCTTTTGGTCGATTAGTCCGATACTTACCATTTTCTCATTTGGTCAGTAAGTTCGAAACTGACCATTCTCCTGTTTGGTCGGTAAGTTCGAAACTTACCATTATCTTGTTTGGTCGGTAAGTCCAAAACTTACCATTCTCCCACTAGGTCGGTAAGTCTGAAACTTACCATTCTCCCACTTGGCCGGAAAGTCCCAAACTTACCATTTTCCACTTTGGTCGGCAAATTCGAAACATACCATTCTCTCTTTTGGCCGGTAAGTCCGAATCTTACCATTGTCCTTTTTGCTCGGTTAGTCCGAAACTTACCATTTTCCCTCTGATCGGTAAGTCCAAAACTTACCATTCTCCCTCTTAGCCGGTAAGTCCGAAACTTACCACTCTCCCACTTGGCCGGTAAGTCTGAAATTTCCCATTCCCCCTCTCGGTCGGTATGTGCGAAACATTCCATTCTCCTACTTGGTCCGTAAGTCCGAAACTTACCATTCTCCCCATGGTTGGTAAGTCCAAAACCTACCATTCTTCCTTTTTGGCCGGTAAGTCTGAAACTTACCATTCTCCCAATTGGTGGTAAGTCTGAAACTAACCATTCACCCTCTTGGTCGATAAGTCCGAAACTTACCATTCTCCCTCTTGGCCTTTAAGTCCGAAACTTACCATTCACTCACTTGGAAAATAAGTCTGAAACTTACCATTCTTCCCATTGGTCGGTAAGTCTGAAACTTACCAATCTTCCTCTGGTCGGTAAGTCCGAAACTTACTATTCTCCCTCTTGGTCGGTAAGTCCGAAACATACCATTCTCTATCTTGGCTGGTAAGTCCGAAACTTACCAATCTCTCTCTTGGTCGGATAGTCCAAAATTTACCATTCTACCTATTGGTCGGTAAGTCCAAAACTTACCATTCTCCCTCTTAGTCGGTAAGTCCAAAACTTACCATTCTCTCATTTGACCGGTAAGTCTAAAACATACCATTCTCCTGTTTGGTCTGTATGTCTGAAACTTACCACTTTCTCCCATGGCCGGTAAGTCCGAAACTTACCATTCTCTTCCAGGTAGGTAAGTCCGAAACTTACCATTCTCCTCTTTGGTCGGTAAGTTAGAAACTTACCTTTCTCCCATTTGGCCGGTAAGCCCGAACCTTACCATTCTCCCTCTTGGCTGGTAAGTCCGAAACTTAGCATTCTATCATTTGGCCGATTACACCAAAACCTACCATTCTCCCTCTTGGTCGGTAAGTCCAAAACTTACTATTCTGCTTCTTGGCCAGTAAGTCCGAAACTTACCATTCCCCCTCTTGGCCGGTAAGTCTGAATCTTACCATTCTCCCTTTTAGCAGTTAAGTCTGAAACTTACCACTCTCCCAATTGGCTGGTACGTCCGAAACTTACCATTCTCCCTTCTACTTGGTATCTCTGAATCATACCAATCACCCTTTCGGACGATAAGTCCCAAACTTACCAATCTCCCTTTTTGTCTGTAAGTCTGAAACTTATCATTCCTCCATTTTGCCGGTAAGTCTGAAACTTACCATTCTAGCTTTTGGTCGGTATGTCAGAAACTTACAATTCCCCCTTTGGCTGGTAAGTCCAAAACATAGCATTCTCCCATTTGGTCGGTTAGTCTGATACTTACCATTCTCTCATTTGGTCGGTAAGTTCGAAACTTACCATTCTCCAGTTTGGTCGGTAAGTTCGAAACTTACCATTCTCCCATTTGGTTAGTAAGTCCAAAACTTACCATTCTCCCTCTTGGTCAGTAAGTCCGAAACTTACCATCCTCCCACTTGGCCGGTGAGTCCGGATCTTACCATTCTCCACTTTCGTCTGTTAATCTGAAAAATACCATTCTCCTTTTTGGCCAGTTAGTCTGAATCTTACCATTCTCCTTTTTGGTCGGTTAGTCCGAAACTTAACATTTTCCCTCTGATCGGTAAGTCCAAAACTTACCATTCTCCCACTTGGCCGATAAGTTTGAAACTAACCATTCTTCCCTTTGGTCGTTAAGTATGAAACTTACCAATCTTCCTCTTGTCGGTAAGTCCGAAACTTACCATTCTCCCTCTTGGCCGGTAAGTCCGAAACATACCATTCTCCATCTTGGCTGGTAAGTCCGAAACTTACCAATCTCCCTCTTGGTCGGAAAGTCTGAAATTTACCATTCTACCTATTGGTCGATAAGTCCAAAACTTACCATTCTCCCTCTTAGTCGGTATGTCCGAAACTTACCATTCCCCCATTTAACTGGTAAGTCTGAAACAAACCATTCTCCTGTTTGGTCAGTATGTTCGAAACTTACCACTCTCTCTCATGGGCGGTAAGTCTGAAACTTACCATTCTCCCCTAGGTCGATAAGTCCGAAACTTACCATTCACCTCTTTAGTCGGTAAGTTTGAAACATACCTTTCTCCCATTTGGCCGGTAAGTCCAAACCTTACCATTCTCCCTCTTGGCCAGTAAGTCCGAAACTTACCATTCCTTTTTTAGCCGGTAAGTCCAAAATTTACCATTCTCCCCTCTGGTCGGTAAGTCTGAAACATACCATTCTCCCATTTTGTCGGTTACACCAAAACCTACCATTCTCCCTCTTGGTAGGTAAGTCCGAAACATACTATTCTTCCTCTTGGCTGGTAAGTTCGAACTTACAATTCTCCCTTTTGGCCGGTAAGTCCGATTTTTACCATTCTCCCTCTTGGCCGTTAAGTTCGAAACTTACCACTCTCCCAATTGGCCGGTACGTCCGAAACTTACGATTCTCCCATTGATCGGTAAGTTCGAAGCTTACCATTCTCCCCTCTACTCAGTATGTCTGAATCATTCCAATCACCCTTTCGGACGGTATGTCCGAAACTTACCATTCTCTCTTATGGTTTGTAAGTCTGAAACTTACCATTCTTCCATTTTACCGGTAAGTCCAAAACTTACCATTCTCGCTTTTGGCCGGTAAGTTAGAAACTTACAATTCCCCCTTTGGCTAGTAAGTCCGAAACATAGCATTCTCCCTTTTGGTCGGTTAGTCCGATACTTACCATTCTCCCATTTGGTCGGTAAGTTCGAAACTTACCATTCTCCTGTTTGGTCGGTAAGTTCGAAACTTACCATTCTCCCGTTTCGTCGGTAAGTCCAAAACTTACCATTCTCCCTCTTGGTCGGTAAGTCCAAAACTTACCATTCGCCCACTTGGCCGGTATGTTCGAAACTTACCATTCACTCCTTTGGTCGGTAAGTCGGAAACTTGCCATTCTCCCATTTGGTCGGTAAGTCCGAAACTTACCATTCTCCTGTTTGGTCGGTAAGTCCGACACCTAACATTCTCCCTTTGGCCGTTAAGTCTTGAACTTACCATTCACGCTCTTGGTCGATAAGTCCGAAACTTATCATTCTCCCTCTTTCTGGTAAGTCTGAAACATACGATTCACCCTCTTGGCTAGTAAGTCTGAAATTTACCATTCTCCCTCATGGTCGGTATGTTCAACATTTACCATTCTCCCTCATAGTCAGTAAGTCCGAAACTTACTATTCTCCCTTTTGGCTGGTAAGTCCGTAGCTTACCATTCTCCTGTTTGGTCAGTATGTTCGAAACTTACCATTCTCCCTCTTAGTCGGTAAGTCAAAAACTTAACAGTATCCTCCTAGTCGATAAGTCCGAATCTTACCATTCTCCACTTCGGTCGGTTATTCTGAAGCTTACCAATATCCATTTTGGCCGCTAAGTTCGAAACATACCATTCCCCATCAGGCCGGTATGTCCAAAAATTACTAGTCTTCTTTTGGCCGTTAGTAAGTTCGAAACTTACCATTCTCCTCTTTGTTAGGTAACTCTGAAACTTACCATTATCCCTTTAGACTGGTAAGTCCGAAACTTACCAATCTCACATTTGGTCGGTAAGTCCAAAACTTACCATTCTGCCCTCTGGTCAGTAAGCTTGAAACCTACCATTCTCTTTGTTGGTCGGTAAGTCCGTAACTTACCATTCGTCCTTTTGGTCGGTAAGTCCGAAACTTACCATTCTCTCTTTTGGCTGGTAAGTCCGAAATTTACCATTCTCACTTTTGGTTGGTAAGTCCGAAACTTACCATTCCCCCTTTGGCCAGTAAGTCTGAAACTTACCATTCCCCTTTTTCTTCGGAAAGTCCGAACTTACCATTCTCCCATTTAATACATTAGTTCGAAACTTACCATTCTCCCATTTGGTCGGTAAGTCCGAAACTTACCATTCTCCACTTTGTTCGGTAACACCGAAAATTACCATTCTCGCATTTGACTGGTAAGCCCGAAACTTACCGCTCTACTTTTGGCCAGTTAGTCCGAAACTTATCATTCTCGCTTTTGGTCGGTAAGTCCAAAACTTACAATTCTCCTCTTTCTTTGGTAACTCTGAAACATACCATTCTCCCATTTGACTGGTAAGTCCAAAACATACCACTCTCATTATGGCCGATTAGTCCAAAACTTATCATTCTCCCTTTTGGTCGGTAAGTCCGAAACTTACCATTCTCTCCTCTGGTAGGTAAGTCTGAAACTTACCATTCTCCTTTTTGGTCGGTAAGACCGAAACTTACCATTCATCCTTTTGGTCGGTAAGTCCGAAACTTACCATTCTCCATTATGGCTGGTAAGTCTGAAACTTACCATTCTCGCTTTTGGCCTGTAAGTCTGAAACTTAGCATTCCCCCTTTGGCTGGTAAGTCCAAAACTTACCACTCTCCCTATTGGCTGGTATGTCCGAAACATATCATTCTCCTATTTGTTCGGTAACTCTGAAACTTACCATTCTCCCATTTGACTAGTAAGTCTGAAACTTACCACTCTCCCTTTTGACCGGTAAGTCCGAAACTTATCATTCTCCCTTTTGGTCAGTAAGTCCAAAACTTACCATTCTCCCCTCAGGTCGGTAAGCCCGAAACTTACCATTCTCCCTGTTGGTCGGTAAGTCTGAAACTTACCATTCATCATTTTGGTCGGTAAGTCTGAAACTTACCATTCTCCCTTTTGGCTGGTAAGTTCGAAACTTACCATTCTCGCTTTCGACCGTTAAGCCCGAAACTAACCATTCCCCCTTTGGTCGGTAAGTCCGAAACCTACCATTCCCCTTTTTCGTCGGTAAGTCCAAACTTACCATTCTCCTTTTCGGTCCATAAGTTCGAAACTTATCAATCTCCCGTTTGGTTAGCAAGTCTGAAACTTACCATTCTCCCTCTTCGTCGGGAAGTCCGAAGCTTACTGTGACCGTGCCCATCCGTGACCGACTGCCCGACCCGAAGGGAAGGGGGTGGAGAGGAGGAGACCACAGCCATGCCGATGACGGCGAAGGCGCAAGGGTAAAAGAAAGAAAAGAAAAAAAGGGAGTTGCCACCTAGTCTTTTATGGGAAAGACGAGGAAAACCACAAAAGGATGAATGCATGGGATGCAAATGGGAAGGTCGGATGTCTGCTAACCAGAGGATGGGTAAGGATTCCTATTACGCACGAAGAAGGTGTTAGGCACCCTCGTACGCCCGAGAAACTCGGTCTTTCTAGTC
>JAMKQA010006040.1:0-47573 GCA_024699735.1 Posidonia australis | reverse complement strand
CTCCCCATCCTTGCAAACATGTGTTCTTCGTACTCCTTGAAAAACCTGCCAAAATGTAATGTCAGAAATATATATCAAGGTGAGTTCAAAAGTCTAGATTTTCAAAGATGAATGAACTGTGAAGGTATGTCTTTAAGTGTGATGTAAAAGATGACCGTTACCTCACTAAAATGATGAATTATATTACAGGAGAAATGACATCAACTAAGCTTACACCACCAACCTGTAGACTCCTTCCTTGGATAACTTGGTGAAAACTAGACCAGTATCCCCCTCACAGAAACTGAAGGTAACGTTAACCAATTCATAAAAGCCAGTGATATGATGAACTCTTTAAAAAGTAAGGTTCCCAGAAGCATGGGAAATATGATCGACCTTAGAAAGTTTATGGATTCCAGGCCTTGCTTCATCAGCCATAGTTCGACCCAACGAGACTTGCATGACTTTGTTTGAACCAAGGAAAAATCTAACAGAAAAAAGAAGGAAGAATTAAAGGATGATCCGTGATACATATAGAAATTTATAAAGAAAAATCCAATGATAATAATCATGAATGTAATACAGATCTGGATATTTGGCATCCAAATTTATATATCATTTTAGGCCTTTAAAGAAAACATATAGAAGGACCTTCACTGTCTCAGAAAAGAGTGGATAACTGTTGATCACTCTTGAGTTGTAATTATCAAAAAATGTAAAAGTAAAGCTTGATTTAATGCAGAAACAAAATACATGGATGATATGACCACAAACAAGAATAGGTTCCACCTGCGTCACGGTGCAGAGCTCTGACGGCTTCGACGTTGCCGCAGCTGGCACGTAGGTACAGCGCCTCCTCCTTGGATTGCCGCAGCCCCATTGCGCAGGGAAGAAAGAAGAGAGCTTCGAATGTAACTGGAAGTGGGACTCCGGAGGAAGGAGGGTGACAAGTGCTCATGGGACTGCGGAGGTCGGAGGTCGGAGGACGGAGGACGCACCGTCGAGAGAGGGGAGGCACTGCGGAGGTCGGAGGACGCACCGTCGAGAGAGGGCGGACCGTCGAGGAGGCACTGCGGAGGCACTGCGGAGGTCGCAGGACCGCGGACGCACCGTCGAGAGAGGGGAGGCACTGCGGAGGTCGGAGGACGCACCGTCGAGAGAGGGCGGACCGTCGAGGAGGCACTGCTGGGCACTGCAGAGGTCGGCGGCACTGCGGAGGTCGGAGGACGCACCGTGAAGAGAGGGCGGATGAAGGGATTTAGGGTAAGAGAGGCAGACGATTAAATGTCCCGCGTCAGTTATTTTATACCTAAATTAGAGGACATGTCTTCGTTATGTACTCGTTAAATAATTGCGAGGACATTTCCTCGTAAAGTCCTCGTTATATGTCATCGTTATATTATTACGAGGACATTTCTTCGCTAAGTCCTCGCTCATTGTCTTCGCAAATTCTAATTTTTCTTGTAGTGATTCCGACGACCTCCAAGCTTTCCGGCGAGCCTCCGAGCTTCCTTTGACACACTCAACGGCCACAACCATCTTCTCTCTCTCTCGCCTCAAGTTCTCTCCCTCTCTTCTTCTCTGGCACTCTCTCTCCTGTTCCCTTCCTCTGGATTTCTCTCCGATGCCAATCCGTTCTCCTCCTCTTTTATCTTTCGCTGGCTCCATCGCTTTCCAACTGTCAGCAACTGCTGACAAGGCATGGGCAAGATTCGTACAGCGCCTTTTGCAAGATAAGGGAGGAAGCAGTGATGACAAGGCATGGCTGCACAGTGTTAGGCAACAAACGACTGTTCAGTCACTGCTCATGTATACGTATATGTGTACGATATAGGGTGCCAACGTACGTAGCCATACAAACCTAGGAATGTATACCAAAGGGAGGTGACCAATATTCAAGCATTCAAATTCAATTCCCAATAATCAATTCTCTCACACATAAAAGGCCTAGATATTACACTCCCCTACTCGCCTCACAAACTCTCTCACACAGCCAGAGCTCTTTAGTCCGTCTCCGACCACTTAGCCACCTGATTTCGGCCATCCGCCCATACTCCCAGGCCACTCAACTAACACTACAATCCCCTCTCGGCCCTGCCTCGCTTGCATTGCGCCAGAGCATCACCCTTGTCTCTCGGTAGAGCCACACCTCTCGCCGGAGCAACCTATAGCCCACAAGCTGACTACGTCCATCCCAACCACCTCCCATTGGTCGGAATCCATGCGACCCAAACAGCGAAACACGACCCAGTCCTCCCCTCACAGCCACTTACCACACTACCTCACCAACACCTCATACACGCTCCAGCCTCCCACACCTGCCTTTACCCGCCTTCGTCTCAACCTGCCGGAGTGAAGCCATTGCAGCCACGTCGAAGGAACAGCTACCACCCACTGGTAAGCTTTTTCCTATGGCTTATTTATTTGTTGGTTCTTCTACTGTTTCATTGTGTTTTTGTTGTCCTCTCCATGTTTTTCCCTGTTCCATGTCATTTTGCGAGTTTTCTCTAAATTTTCCATGCCACGCCATTCATGCATTCCAGTCATACATGTTATCTTCCCCAACTCCAGCGATGGGTTCACTGGGCTCAGATGGTTGTTGATCTTTAAGTTCACATGCGACCTGTCCCGACATGCCATGACCTTCCGCTTTCCTCCCTTGGTCCCTCTGGATACTCGCCCGGTGCTCCCTGTCTCCTGCATGGTTGATCGAGCCCACGAATGCGGGTGAGATGGGATGAGGGTGGTGGAAGGCCAATAGTGCTTTCCTCTTGCATCCCAGCTTAGAAGCACATTCATCTGCACTCCATCTTGCTCTCTCCACCTCCAGTAGTTGAAGGCGAAGCCCCTGACTCCTACGACTAAACCCACGGTTGCAGCCGACGGCCAGAACTTGACACACAGTGAGGTAGCTCGGGGGAGTAATCCATGTAGTCTCATGTGCATCCAAGTAGATAGGAACGATCCCCTACATCCCCCCAAACTTACCATGTATTGACATAGCACTTTGCATCATGGTATTTGGGTATGAGACGGGGCAGAGCTCGCTGTCCTATTCTGTTTCCGATGGGCACGACCCGACTATGCGGGCAACTTGCACGGTTTTGTCAGGACCAGAACAGGATAGCTAGTTTGAGCTCTTGTTTATTCATGTTGTACTTTTTCCATCTCATTTCCATGCATCCAGACATTAATTCGAGTATACCCATTTGCATCTCATGCATTTTTAATCTACATTACTTGTGTTTATGGTCCATATTGTCGTTCATTACACACCTCATTCACTCATTCATCCTTTCAAATTTCATCATATACGTCATTTATCTTACATGTCATTTATCATTTATTAGGCAGCATACACCATCATCATAGCATAAATAAACATATCATGCATCACAACATCATTTGCATTTAAGACGATGACAATTATTATATTGGATCCTTTTGATCGACAGTCTAGGATTCACATAGCATTTATGAGCACAAGATCACATCATTTTCGCCCCACTCATATCATCTACATCAACATAACATATGACATACATTCATTTTAGAGATGGTAGGCATGTATGATCATTTGCATTAGCCACAGTAAAGCGAAAAGTCAAGAAAGACTGATTTCTTGGGCGTATGGGGTTGCCTAATAGCTTTCTCATGCGTAACAAGAGTCTTTACCCTTTCTCTAGCCTACACTGACCAATGTGTTGCATCCATTAGGCATGGAGCATGCACGCACATTCATAAATATATTTGCATTCATATTGCATCGTTTTTCTTATGTTTATGCTTCTGATTTTCCTTGTCTTTCTTCTTTTTTTTTAAAGATTAGGTGGCGACTCCATTTTTTGTCCTTATTTTCATTTTTTCGTGTTTTCTTTTGATGTTTTTGAGTCAAGTATCATTCCTCGAATTCACCATCTTCGTCGTAGCCAATATCGGTTTCCTCACGTGTACTCCCGTCGCCACGAGAGAGGTTTCAGTTTTGGCATAATCACACAATTAAGTACAGAGGAATGATGATGTGTGAGTTGAGGAACAAAACAATATACTTTGTGCCTTTTGTTCTAGTGTTTGTCCTTTTGGAAAGGCGATAGAACCCGAAGCAAGAAAAATATTGTAGAGTTATATGTTCTTGACAATTGTGATGAAGTCGAATCCTTTGTTGAGTATTTATCGCTATCATTCTTGATATGTCTATTCAATAAATTTAAATAATGTATTGTCTTACTATGTTTTAAATTTTTAATTGTAGGTAATTTAGAGAACAATTAATAGTAGACTATTTTAGTTTAAAAGATGATGATTTCTTCAACTTATTCAGGAGGACATTTCTTGAGTGCTTTAGAAGTCATGTAAATTAGCTTCATCCTAGCTCTAAGCAAAAGCTATTAAAGGTCTTAGCTTATAGTCCTATTTTCCAAGTAAAGTCGTATGAAACTTGCTTTGCAAATAGGTATCGATTTCACACACAAGAATGAGATAGGAGATTGACTACTCAAAATTCAAGGGTTATGGTGAACGGATCATGTTATGGAGAATACCATATTGACTATTATAGTATCTTGAAAGAAATCCTTGAGTTGGAATACTCTAGTGTAAATAAAGTAATATTGTTTCTTTATGATTGGTACGATCTTAAGGAGGGAGTTACACACGACTTCAGGTATGATGTTATAGACGTTATATCAATTAAATACTTCAAGAGATTTGAGCCATTTGTGTTAGCTTCACAAGTAGATTAAATCTATTATGCACCTCAAGTTCCAAGAAAGAGGAAGAAAGATGAATCTTTTAGTGTGATGAATATTAAAGCACGTGCCTACATTGTTAGAACTAGTGAAGCTACAAATAGGGGTGAGTATGGTTCGGTTTGGTTCAATTTGAGACAAAACCACAAACCAAATCATATAATTCGGTTTGAACAATTTTCAAACAGAATCGAACTATTTTATATATTGAAACCGAATCATTCAAAATCGATTTAGTTCGATTCGGTTTGTGGTTTAACCATTTAATAGAATATATAGAAAAAATAAAATGTTGATAATGAAAAATGAAAGAATATAATTAGATATAAGATAAAATAACAACAACTACGTCTGATATTGCAATGGAAACAGAAATCACGATTCCTAGTAATATGAAATTCTCGTATATCATGTTATGATAGAATTATAGTAATGAAGCTTATCGACTGTAGGTTTCAAACGTAAAACAACTTGATAAAAGATACATTAGAATGATCAGAAACGTTTTTGTTTGACTTCTAATACCAATAGGTTTAAAAAAAATAATATGGTAAAAGATACATAAGAATGATCACGATTCGGATCGTGGTTCTAAATCCTAAATTCCTAATGATATTCTTTTAAATATTTAATATACATATTAACATATATAGTTTATATACAAAACATGAAGTTCTAAATCAATGAAGGATAAATTACCTTATTAATGCTTTTAACCTTCGTTGCTGAATATCCTCACTTGATCCATGATTGTTGATATTGATTTCAAAGTACTCCTCTTGAAGGGACTCTATCTTACTAATGCATGCTTCTATTCCTGTGAGTATATTAAATATCAACAGTACAAACTCAACAACCAATATGTCAATATCCATTTATAAAGTTGATAAATAACAATTGATATAATAATGCACATGGGTATTCTTACAATTAATTATTAGTATCCATTTTCCTTAATGTTTAACAAAACCTTAAAGGTTCTCTTGTAAGCTCCCTTGTCTCCTGCATGCTCCCTTCTATGATACCTTACACCCAAAACTAGTCTAAAGGATTTTGGGTGGCGAAGGAAGTAAGGTGGAGGAGGATGGTAGTGGGCTGACTGTGGAGGGTGGTGGCAAAGAGACGTGACGATTGAAAGTGTGGCAGTGGAGGAGAGTGGGTGTGAGGCTAGGGAGAAAGTGTGGTGGGGGAGAGGTTATGAGATTAAGGTGAGGGTGCGGCAGAGTTGCTTGGTTTTGCTAGGAGGATTTTGAGTGGTAGAGGTGGTAGGGTGGAGGAGGATGGTGGTCAGCCGACGATGTTGGTAGAGAGACATAGATTGCAACTCTACCTTTTCTTTCTTCTTCCTCTTTTAAATTTGCCTCTTGTTTTCTTGCATGTTCCTCCTTTTGTACAATAAGTTTCTTTCTCTATCTATCTCTCTCTCTCACAATCTCCTGTGGGAAAAGGGATAGGGATTTTCCCATGAGAGAAGGAGGAAGTAGAAGAAAAATGAAGAAGAAAGAGAAGAAATGAGTGGCGCAAGACAAAGGAGGCATGGCGTAGGAGATACGACACATGGCCAGGAGAGAGGAGGTAGGCTTCTTTAGTGTTTTTTTTGGATATAATTATATATATTTTTTGTATATTATAATAGTAGATGGGTGGGCCAGGAAGCCTTCCATCAATTATAGCTATAATATTCAGATCACTTGCTAAATTTTAGAAAATCGTAACAAAAATAAATCTTATATTATTATTATTACAAAAATTGATATTTGGTAAGGTCGAGTCGGGTCGGGCCCTACATTCAGCAACACGATAAAGATCCGGAATCTCACTGCACCTGAAAATGAGTGTTCCTCTCTCTCTCTCTCTCTCTCACACTTGAAATACGGGAACGGGACTGGACTAAACCAAGTGCAGCCACCCAATTTTTCTAAGAAATTCGGATTTTTGTTCTCTTTCCATTCCACCTGCTGCTTCTCGGAAGGGCAATGCCGGACGAGAATTCTTCCAACGAGGTCCGCACATTCCATACCCCACGAGGTTTTTGTTGTTGTTGTTGGTAGATGGAAAAAAAGAAAAAAAATCTTACTTTTCAACCAAAGCTCACATATCGATCTGCTTTTCGTGCTAGGTTGACGAATCTGGATTTGGCTTTTGATTACTCGGAGATTGTGATCTTCCAGTGCGTGTGTTTTTTTTTTGTTTTGTGTGTGCTTAATGATTATGATTTGAGGCCGAAAAAATGAGGAAAAATGGATTCTTGATGGACAAATGGTGACTTGAAGAAAAATTGTTCTGTGGGTTCCGATAGGTATGGAAAATGTTGGAGGGATAGATGATCAGAGTTCAGGTTGGCTGGAAGTGAAAAGGGTATGCTCCCTTTGCTCTCCTTGTTACCTGTTTTTTGTGTATTTCCTCTAAACTGGGATTAGAACTTTTGAAATGTGTTACGAACTGTATAGCACTGAAAAGATATCAAGATTTATACTTTTATTTATCTGGGTTTAGATATTATTATTGTTATTAGCATACTAACTTTTGTTTCTAGTCAGTTAGTTTAGCAGCTGGTCTGCCACTGCTATTGACAGTATTTGATTTTTATAAAAAATGTTCATCTGTCCCATTCTCATTTTATACAGAAAAATAGAATCAACTCAAAATTGACTGTCTATAATGTGTCCGGGCCATCTTCTAGCAAATCCAACTTTTCTCCTCGCTATCAGCCCTCCACCTGCAGTGAAGCGGTTGAAAGACCATCAGTTAAGCGACAATCCGTTCCTGCAAAAGTAGGTACTATGCTTGCGTATACTACAGGAGTTTCTGGTTGTGGTTCTGTTTCTGCGTTGAAAGATGCTGATAAAGACATTGAGTGCTTTGATAAACAGGTTGTCAAGCAAGAAACTGGGCATCCTGTGGAAGTTAAGTATATAAAAGGGAAGTTTGGATTGATTCAGGAAGCTTGCTTGATGGAGAACCTGGATAAGTTGCCCAAGATCAAATGGGGAGATCTCGAAGATGATGCTTTAACAGTAGCTGATTTCTCTGTTTATGCCACTAGTGGTTCTATGATTAGCTGTGCTGATAGCACTTCAGTGAAGGCGGGAGCCTTGGCAGATTTTGCTGATGCAAAGGCACATGGTTCTTCTGATACTATTGAGCAGAATGGGAAGAGAGAAGTAACACCTGAAGTGGAAAAGTTTCCTGATGGAATGCTTTCATCCCATCCTGTGGAAGAAGCTTTTGAGGGAAATTGGAAGGAGGTGAATGAGATTTCTCCTGTACGGGCGGGTTTACTTTTTGCCAATGAGAAAATGGATGGTCTAATTGATAATCCTGGGGAAACTCTTATTCCATCACAATCTGAGCATGTTGGTAGTCTGAGTACAGCTACTCATAATATATGTGTTGATGGCTTAATGCCACTGCAACCTAGTGATGTTTTTGAGGATGGTACTGTAAACATACATGAGATACCTACCATAAGTACAAAGATGAGCACTGTAGGTATCAGAAACATCGTTACACTTCAAGAGCAAGGTGCTGTTAATCATAGTGCAGTTGAGGGTCCTGCTTCAGCTGCTATGGAAGTAAACTTGACATCACTGAATGGTTTGGATGACAATATCGATGCTGGGGAAGGTGATTTAGCTGAAAGTAGAGAAAGGTTTCGTCAAAGATTGTGGTGCTTTCTCTTTGAAAATCTTAATAGAGCAGTTGATGAACTTTATCTTCTTTGTGAGCTGGAATGTGACATGGAGCAGATCAAAGAGGCCATTCTTGTTCTTGAAGAATCTGCTTTGGATTTTAAAGAGCTGAAGTTTAGAGTGGAAAGATTTGATAACACAAAAAGGTTCTCTTCTGAAAGTGCAGTAGATGGAATGCTTGTGAATGGCAAAGAACACCGGAGGCCACATGCTTTATCGTGGGAGGTACAATTGTTTACTCTCTTGCCTTGTTAGTTTAGCGATTATAAAATGCAGACTGAATTAGTTAGTCATTTAAATATGGAAATGGCACCATTTGTATATACTCAACAATAAGCTTATTTACACGATCCATTGTATTAACCAAGGTCTAGAGATATAGTATTCATGCAGACTGGAACTGCAGAGGGCTTAATTACACAATCCATTGTGTTAACCAAGGTCTAGAAATACAGTATTCTTGCAGACTGCATGTACAGAACTGCAAAGAGTACATGCAATTCATAGCTGCAATTTGTTCCAATAGATTAAAAGATTCAGATATAAAACTAAAATGTGCAACTAGAATTTCAGCAAATGAACAAATATAGCAAACCAAAATTTCACTACGTATAACACAATAGCTAGAGTTCACCAAGAACTCAATTAATCGTTCAGCTGAACAAACAAAAAGTTGGATTTAATTTTACTGTCTTTGGTGTCATGGTTTAAGATATTAAAATTAAAACAACAAAACAACTTTATCACCAAACTTTGTTGAAGTCATCATCAATCTTTATAACAAAATGGGGAAAAAAAAATTCCACTGAAGTGGACATCCATCACTAGTGCAGACAACTATGCAGATTTGAGCCAAATATGCGGTTGAGCGCATATTCGGACCTTATGCGTATTATTCGGTTCAACGTTCATTCAGTGTGCCCCTAACACTGAATTGCATAAGTGGGCACGTGGATTATCCTGCTGCATTAATGCCTTTATTGAACCACTGGTATTACTCAATCATGAAGGAATGGATAACATTTTAAATGGCATGATATGGTAACAATATTGGGCTATTGGTCATGCGTATATGCTGCAGAGACATCATTAAGTCTTAGAAATAAATTTCTAAGCAAAGGAGATTAACAGTATTCAATCAGCTATATGGATTAACGATTATACAATAAATTTCTAAGCAAAGGAGATGACACAACTTATGCACAAATACCACACAGTTCTGCTGCTAAGACATATTTAAAAAAAAAATGTTACAGGTTAGAATTGCAAATTGTTCCAAATAGTTCTTGTTGAGATTAGGGAGAGAATGAAGAATATTATTGATAATCATTGTAGTTACATGTATATATAGGATTTACCCTTATACGGATATCTTTATTTCATGTATCCACATAAGAGATAACCATACATCTAATAACATATGGTTAACACTCCCCCTCAAACTGGAGTATAGATATTAATCATGCTTAGTTTGTTACATAAAGAGTAAAAAACTTAACAGTTAATCCTTTGATGAACATGTCTGCTAACTGCTCACTGAGTATAAGGCGTGTGAATAACTCTTTTCATTATCATGTTACCTACATAATGATAGTCCACTTCAATGTGTTTAGTCCACCATCTTTGCTTTGACATTGGCAAATTTAATTTTCAGAAAATACTTAGGACAGTCTATATCCTTGGTAATGAAATGCTGCTGCTGATACTATTTCGTTTCCTTGATGTTTGTAGTATCACTCCTTGTAAGTATAATATCATCAACATATACTGCCAATAATACACAGTTATTGGTGTTTTGTCTAATAAACACCGAATGATCTAATGTACATCTTGTGAAGTCAAAACGCATCACTACTCTACCTTACTGTATTTGTCAACCATGCTCTTAGACTCTGCTTGAGTCTATATATGGCTTTTCTAAGAAGGCACACATTGTTCTCTTTCTGAGTAATATATCCTAGAGGGTGTTCCATGTAGACCTTTTTTGCTAAATCGTTATATAGAAAGGTGTTCTTCACATCAAATTGATGGAGATCCCTTGACTTGTTGATAACAAATGATAATAGTATCTTTACAGAATTAAGCCGAACTATTGGTGAAAAGGCCTCCTCATAGTCAATGTCATAAGATTGTATGAAGCCATGGGCCACCAATCATGCATTGTATTTGTCCATTAAACCATCAAATATGTACTTGATACTTGATGGTGAATACCCATCGATAGCCAATTATGTTGGTTCCTTCAGACCGAGCAACTAAATCTCATGTGTCACGAGTTGTTAATGTTTGCATTTCTTCATTTATGGCTGCCTTTCAATGTAGTAAGAGTAGTATTTCTTGGTAGTTTTTGGGTAGAGACTCTGAAGATATGGATAAGGCAAACAGGTGGAAAATCTGGTGAAGGTAATCATAGGTAACAAAGGTAGAAATAGGATAGACAGTGAAAGACTGAGTACATTTCCTTAGAGTAATTGGGAAGGTGAAAAATCTACAGAGGAGAGTGATGGCTGAGTCTGAGTTGACGGATGTGTATGTCATCGTCGATGATATATCTATAGTGGATGTGTCATCCTTTCCTGTAAGGGTTCCCCATGAACACTCCTTGTATGTACAATCTTAGTAGGCTGCGGAGTAGGTGTAGTAGCTGGAGAAATAGGTGGTTCTATATAATCAAAATAGGATTTAGACTTCTAAAAGATAACATCGGTAGATACAAAATAGCGATGATTGGGAAGATAATAGTAACAATATCTCTTCTGAGTTTTAGAATATTCCACAAACACATATCGAAGAGACCAAGGATCTAATTTGTCAAGTTTTGGTTTGAACATATGCAACACATCCAAACACCTTTAGTGGAAAATTGAATAATTCCTTATCAGAATACAGATGTTTTTTGGAATCTTATTACTAATAGACGTAGAAGGCATCCTATTAATAAGGTGGATAGTAGTGAGGAAAGCATCAGACTTAGAAGGATTTATGTACGTTCATCTACAATAAAATGGTGTGGATAACGTCAAATATGTGTCGATGCTTGTATTCTGTCACTCTATTTTGCTGAGAGGTCTGTGGACATGAGGTCTAATGAAGAATTTCTAGTAAAGTACAATAATTTTGTACATCATTTTGAACAAACTTCAGTGCATTGTTGGTCTAAATTTTTTTAAGAGTAACAGAAAAATGATTTATTATTTCAGTAAATTTTTTTTGATAATGTGAAAGACATGTTGTTTATCTTTTAGAAGATATACCCAAGTCACTCTAGAATAATCATCTACGAAAATAATATAGTAGTGATAATTAGACACAGATCGACTACGAACAGGTTCTTAGATGTTGCAATGAACTAAATCAAAATGATTCTGACTGTTAGACAACCTAGAACGTCTATAAGTAGTACAATGGTGTTTATCTAAACGACATGACTCACAAACAAAAGACTCAACTTTAATTCAAGGAGGTAATTGTCGAAAATTTTTATGTGATGGATGACTAAGGTGGTAATACCATAACAAAGAAGATTCTGTAGTAGTAGCAATAGGTGCTAATCCACTAGATATACCATCCTGAATCAACATGTAGACACTGCGACCATGTTTACGACTTAAACCAATCTTCTAGTTATATCATCCACTAGGTATATCATCGCAAACTAGTATGTAGACATCGCGACAATGCTCAAGGTTCAAATTAATCCTTCTCTCTGTCTACATGTCTTGAAAGGTATAATGACAGGGATAAAAGGTTACAGAACAGTAAAGTTGGCAGTAATAACACTAATGGAAAGTAAATTTATTAGAAAATCCGGTACATAAAGGACTTTATCCAAAGTAATTTGAGAAGTAGCATGATCCACATCTTCCTTAGAGACTGAACAATGGCAACCATTAGTAATGGAAATAGATTTAATATTAAACAAATAGGAGAGTCAGGTAAAAAGGTCACGAGTTCTTAGCATATGTTAATATGTCCTAGAGTCGATAATCCAAGAACTATTATTAGAAGCTAATAACGCAATCATACTTAAGGAGGATGAATGAATAGCAGTAGCAGTGGTCTGGTTGTCTTAAAACTGAAGAAATCTATTATAATCAGCTTAGAACATAGTCACTGTCTAGGTTGAGGAATCATCAAACAAAGTTTCTGTCACATGTCTAGCCCAATGAGGTCTGCTAAACTTGTTCCAACAATGATGTAATGTATGATTGGTCCTACCACAATGATCACACTTGCGAGACTCATGTCCTTCAGTCGACGATCTGCCACGACCATGACCATAGCCTCTGATGGAGGTAACTAACGCTCACTGATCAAGAACCGAAGTAGGAGTAGCCATCGAGATTTGTAGTGCCTAAGAAAAGGTGGATGAGAGAGAAGGAAGAGTCTCTACATCAAGAACTGGACCACGGATTTGAGACGTCAAAGTTGGATGGAGCCCCGTCAAGAAAATAGCCACAGCTAACTCCTTTTGGTATTGCTGCATCTTTGAGATGTCTACTACAAAAGGTTGATAGACTTCCAACTCATTCAGTAAAGATCGAAGAGAACTATAAAATTCTTGAACAGAACACTCTCCCTAACAGTGGACAAACAGTTGCTCATAGGTTTCACATATTCGGGTAATAATTTTTTCATGTCCATACGTGCTATGTATAGTCTCCCAAATCTTCTTGGCAAGGTGTAGCATCATGAAACCTTTGGAAATATCCTCCTTCATACTATTAATAAGTCATGATATGACGACACAATCATTTGCAAGTCAATTTTCATAAGTCCTTAGTATCTTGGGGATCATCAGTGAAATGACTTGTTTTCCGATGTGCACCAAGAAAGGTCTCAGATACATGTGATTAGAGAAGAAAATTCTTGTTATTGAATTTGATGGAAGTCCTAGAGAGCTTTTTTTACCACGTTTCATGAGAAGAAGCCATGAGAACTGGAGTCACAGTTTGATATTGGCGAACAAAGGTGGAAGGAAAGGCTGTATACTTCTGTAATCTTTGAAAAAAACAGATACCAGTAGTAAAAACCCGTTTCTAGGGCAGAGTTTGATTATCTGAGGCAGATCTAGGACACAAACAATCCTAGTGGCACAATCATGAAGAAAAAGTAGAGAATCAGCCTATAGCATGGCAGAAGAACCAACGGCCTGGCTACAAGGGCTGCTGATTGCCACAGGAAGAAGACCTACGGTTGGTGGAACCTCTGGGACAGTCTGTCGGAGGGAAAACAACGGCAAGAAGGTGGCTGGGCTGACGTTGAATGCACGACTGGTGAGAGGAGGACTCGAAAATGTTGGCTGTGATGGCTAGAAGTGGGCCTGGTCCCGACGGAACCTCTAGACAGTCTGCTGAAGGGAAGACAACAGTGGGAAGGTGGTTGGGGTGGTGGTGGATGCACGGATGATGAGAGGAGGACTCGAAAGCCGGCTGTGTTGGCCGAAAGTGGGCCTGGTCCTTGACGGCTGTGATGGGGTAGGAAGAGGATGGGTGATGGCTTGGGTTAGGTAAAGTTTCATATTGAGATTAGGGAGAGAATGAAGAATATTATTGATAATCACTGTAGTTACATGTATATATAGAGTTTACCCCTTAAACGAATATCCATATATCATATATCCACATAAGATATAACCATACATCTGAAAACATATGGCTAACAGTTCTGAATCAGAAAGAAGTATTAAAAGTGTGGAAGGATGTAAAATATATCTTGTTACTCTACTACTTTACTGTACATGATGGAATCATGGCAGAACTCATTTTTCCCAATTGTATTTGTCCCATCTGTTTACCTGGTGTTAACTGCTCTCCTTTTATCTCTGCTTGCCTTTTGACACCCTTCAACAATATCCCAATCAACAGTGGAAGATAATTTTGGTTGCACTGGTCCATATAGTTGTAACCATAAAGAAAACATGGTGGAAAACAGAGCAATAGACAAATTTGAAGTTGTGTGGCCTAAACCAAATGGTCCAACTTTTATGCCATGAAGAAGGTGCTTTCTACAGCTAGCATTCTTTCACTTCAGTCGCTTGGTGTAGGATGGACTACCTATAGGAATCTTTAATTGCAAAAGAATTTAGAATTTTGAAGAATACTTTCTTGTTTGTGGTACCTTTCGCACTTTGTAGGGAAAATGGGAAATTTTCTCACTAACAGAATCAAAGAAAATATTCTCAAATATGATAGTTTTGTGCAAGAGAGTCTTGTTATTGAGAAGGATGATGTGTCATATTGGTCCTTGATGTTCTAATTATTTTTCTCTCTTTGTTAGATGGGTAATTTTATATTTAGTTTTATTCATCTCATTAAAATATCCTGATTATTGATGTAAATAGTTTTTTACAGACATTTGTATAAAACATTTCTGCTAGTATTTTTGGAGTGTTCCCACAAGGTTTTGAAAATCGGTAATGGGGATCGGTTCTGGTGGTGCGCCTGGACTTAACACTGATTATTTGAAATCGGTCATTTGTCAGTCGATTAATTATCTATCTTTTAAGTTAAATAAAAAACATATTATATATAAATATAAAAAATAATATGTAGCTTGTAGCATGAGCAAGTGATAACATCCAACTTGTAAAACATAAAATATCTAACACGTAACTAGAAATTACATAAATAAATAGGCCATCCAATTTTACATAGATAATATCATTCTATTGAATCCCAACAACAATTCGTTGTCGCTAGTTGCACAAAATAGAGTAATAGGCAAGACAACGATCGACAAGACATGAGTGTATCACATAATGTTGAATGTTCTTGATGTAAATGGAGATCATTGTTGATTAATGAAAGTAATTTGCAGTTTATTGGAAATAATCTGTGATTAGTCGGTGAACTATAAATAACTGTTGGGTCTGATTATGTAATATATAATCACATTCATATCTGATTAATTGGTAATGGGACCTGTTAGAATAAGTGGGGATATATTTTGTAGTTAAACGGGTTATTGGATATTTATATATCCATAGGGTGTCTAATACCTATATATATGTATTCCTCACTAATCAATAGAGAACTTTTGGGTTTTCTCTTATAACATGGTATCAGAGCACGGGGAGAAACCACAAAAAAAACCCTGCCTCCCACAGCCGTACTCGTCGCCGGCCGCCGCTGTCGTCGGTTGCTGCCGGCCGCCTGACCTGTGTCGGACGTGCCCTCCTGCCCTCTCGCTGCCTCCAGACCTCCCGCCTGCGTGCCCCAAGGCCTCCTTCACCGTCGACAGGCCCGTACGTGGCCTGCAGTCCACTGCCGACCGTCGCCGGCCGTACGGCGTCACCGATGCATGTTGTGTCACCGGTGATGCCTGGTTGTCTCTCCCGTCCACTTATTAGGGCAGTCCAGCCCTTCCTGGCCATGTTTTAGGCCCTTCTCCAGTCTCCAGTTGGTGTTGTGTGTGGATACGTCACATCCACACAGCGTGGTGAGCAATTGGTATATTTTTTTCGTCGTTTTCAGACCATCTATTTGTGATTTGCTACTGAAAATCAATGAGGATGTCATCCCGTGATTCGTTTGTTAAAAATATGAGTGGTACTTCTGAGAAACTCTCTGGTCCTAATTATCATCTGTTGTCCTAGAGTTTTGAGACATTTGTTTTGACACACAGAAAATTGAAGCACCTTACAGATCCTCCTCCAGATATCAAATCTGACATTTATGAAGATTGGTTGACCGATGATGCGGCGGTTATTACTTAGATGGCTAACAGTATGGAGTCTTTTGTTGCACGTGGTGTCATATCATTGCGGTTAGCAAAGAAGATTTGGGATACTTTCGACTCACCTATGGGCATGAAAAAAATATTTCCAGAGTTTGTGAGATTTATGAGCAGCTTTTCACTCTACGGCAGGGGGACAGATCTGTTCAGGATCTCTTCACTGTTCTTCGAGCCTTACTAGAGGAGTTGGATATTCATCTGCCTCTGACGGTTGATATCACCCGCCTGCGTCAGTATCGTGAAGAACTAGCGGTTGCTGTGTTTCTCTCTGTCTTGAATCCAGATCTCAGTTCACAGATTCGAGGACAGGTATTGACTGCTGATGTACTACCAAATCTTCATACCACGTTCAGCAAGGCTATGCGAGTGTCTACTGCTACTTCTTATACAGTGTCAGAGCCTTCTGTCATGGCGGTCACCCGTGGACGTGGACGTGGTGGTGCACGAGAAGGACGTGGTCGTGGCGATACCGGAGGATGGCCACGTTGTACACACTGTGGACGGTTGGGTCACCGAGTTGAGCGATGCTGGGATATTATTGGTCGTCCTCAGACGACTAATATGACTACAGAGGCACCCATATCTGTTGCTACTTCTGAGCCACCGACATTCACTGTATCACAGGCTGATTACGAACGACTTCAGCAGCTAAAGGTCACCGACTCCACTGCCACAACCACACATGCCAGCACTTCAGGTATTAGTGTCCTATTTGCCTCGAGAGACTCCTCCTAGATCATTGATTCCGGTGCCTCCTCCTACATGTCAGGTACTGGTAGTTTGTTTACACAATTATCTCAGTTATTTGATATTCGGACTGTTGTGATTGCTGATGGTCGAACTTCCCCAGTCTTTAATGAGGGGGTGGTCCACGTCTCTTCATAGTTACCACTAGAGAGTGTCCTGTTTGTCCCTGATTTTCCTGTAAATTTATTGTCCATTAGTGCTATTACAAAATAGCTCAAATGTAGTGTGACTTTTTTCCCTTTTCACTGTGCCTTTCAGGATTTACAGACGGGGAGGAGGATTGGTTTGGGTCGTGATCGAGGAAATGGAGTGTACCTGTTAGTTCGTGATGAGATTCCTCAAAGCTTGGCTTCTACAGCATCTACTGTTGAGTCCTCTTCCTTGTGGCACAATAAACTAGGACATCCGTCTTATCAGAAACTCCAGCAGGCCTTACTGTGGCAGTCTGTGTCTCGTTTTGATTGTACGACGTGTCAGTTAGGTAAGCACCATCGTACTTCGTTTAAACAGTTACGTCTTGCGTCTAGTAGCACAGCATTTGAGTTGGTTCATTGTGATGTATGGGGTCCATCTAGAGTCCAGTCTGTGTCAGGTCATAGGTACTATATTATTTTTGTTGATGATTTTTCTCGAGTGTCCTGGGTATATTTATTGAAATATCGAAATCATATTCATGATGTACTCAGAAATTTCTTAATGAAATAAAGAATCATTTTGATGTGACTCCTAAGTTTTTGAGAACTGACAATGCTCCTGAGTTCATGCATTCTAACGTCACTTCTATGTGTGCCTCACTGGGTATCATCCATCAGACATCCTGTTCTCATACCTCACAGCAAAATAGGGCTGCAGAACGTAAGCATAGGCACATTCTAGATGTCACTCATACACTTTTGGTGTATATGCAGGTTCCAAAACATCTTTGGGTTGATGCAGTGCTTACAGCCACCTATCTTATCAACAGGATGCCTGCTACCTCACTTGGTGGGGAGGTTCCAATTCATCGTTTACAACCAGACTCAGCCTTATTTAGTCTGACACTGAGGGTGTTTGGGTGTGTGGCCTTTGTTCAGGACCTTTCCTTTGGATTGGACAAACTGTCTTCACGTGCAATCAAGTGTGTTTTTGTCGGTTATTCGCGAACTGAAAGGGGTTATCGGTGTTTTCATCGTCCCACTCGTCGGTATTATGTTTCTGCAGATGTTACTTTCTTCAAGTCTGAACCATATTACAGTGTTCCTCCACCGTCTAGTGTGTCTGTCCCTGTTCTCTCGGTTGTCGAGTTGCAACATGCTGATCCTCAGTCTACACCGGTTGTTCCACCATTAGCGTCTTCATCCTTGCAGGTATATTGTCGACAGCAACATCCTCTAGGACCTCCTCACGTCGGACCACGCTTTTCTGCAAATGCAAATCTACCCACTAGTTCCTCAGACATGCCTATAGCCCTTCGGAAAGGTACTCGTTCATGTACAGTTCATCCTATTTCTCATTTTGTATCTCATGATGCTCTACACCATCGTTTCCGTAGTTTTGCCTTGTTCCTCCATTCTCAGACCATTCCCAGGGATTACGAGGAGACACTGTCTCTTCCACATTGGAAGGTTGCTATGGACGAGGAGATTACGGCACTTACTAGTCGTGGCACATGGGAGTTAGTGGCTCGCACTGCTGGGGCTACAGTGGTCACCTGCAAGTGGGTGTATACTATCAAATACAAAGCAGATGATAACATTGACAGATATAAGGTTAGACTGGTTGCTCGGGGTTTTACTCAGACATATGGCATTGATTACGAGGAAACATTTTCACCGGTTGCTCGTCTCAATTCTATTCGGATGTTGTTGTCTCTTACATTGAATAATTCCTAGGATATGTGCTAGCTTGATGTCAAGAATGCCTTCCTCTATGGCGATCTGACTGAGTCAGTCTTGATGGAGTAGTCTCCGGGGTACGTTGCTCAGGGGGAGGATTGGGTATACAGATTACGGAAGACTATCTATGGGCTAAAGCAAAGTCCCAAGGCTTGGTTTGAGAAGTTTAGCCAGGTGGTACTTGATGGTGGCTTTCAGAAGTGTGCAGTAGACCACTTAGTGTATTATAGGCGCATAGGTCGTGGATGTGTCATACTGGCTGTATATGTGGATGACATTCTAGTGACTGGGAGTGATACAGAAGGAATTACAGAGGTAAAGGTCATCTTCAAAGACACTTTGTGACCAAAGTCATGGGAAAGCCTCGCTATTTTCTGGAGATCGAGTTTGCATATGTACATGGTAGGATGACTCTATCACTGAGGAAGCATGTATTAGATCTCTTAGAGGAGACAGACTTTCTGGGATGCAAACCAGAAAGCACCTCTATCGATCAGTCACTATCTTTTTGGGATAGCTGCTCAGAACTACTAGAGGATCCTGGTCAATATCGTAGGCTGATTGACAAACTCATTTACTTGACAGTGACGCGACTTGATATTTCTTATGCAATCAGTCTTCTGAGCCAGTTTATGCATGAGTCTAGGAGGGTACACTGGACAGGTGCTCTTTGGGTCTTATTTTATGTGAAAGGGGTACTAGGAAAGAGTCTGGTATACAGGAAAAATAATCACACCAGAGTTAAGACCTACTCAGATTCAGGATATGCAGGTGATAGAGGTGATAGAAAATCCACATCCGATTTTTGTACGTATGTGGGAGGTAATTTGGTCACCTGGTGGAGCAAGAAACAAAATGTAGTGTCCAGGTCTAGTGCAGAGGTGGAGTACAGATCTATGGCTCAGACTGCGTGTGAGATGATGTAGGTGAAGTTACTGCTTGAGTAGCTTGGATGTAATGTTGAGGTACCTATGTCTATGATGTGTGATAATCAAGCTGCGATCTTTATCGTAAACAATCCCACCTTTCATGAAAGAACAAAGCACATCGAGGTTGACTGCCACTTTGTGAGAGATCTAGTTATGAATGGAGTTATATATACTCCATATACGCACTCTTCAGAGCAACTAACAGATATATTCACCAAAGGTCTTGCAGTAGGTGTGTTTGAATCTCTATGTGACAAGCTGGGCATGGTTGATATGTATGCTCCAGCTTGAGGGGGAGTGTTAGAATAAGTGGAGATATATTTTGTAGTTAAACGGGTTATTGGATATCCATATATCCATGGGGTATCTAATACCTATATATATATGTATTCCTCACTAATCAATAGAGAACTTTTGGGTTTTCTCTCATAACAGGACCTTTTCTAGAACAGCATTCCTGCAATAAAAAATCATCATTCCTTTATGCAGATCTACTTAAAATTTAAAAGGTATGTGGAAGTCATTCTCATATTGTTTGTTCAATATTATAGTGGCAAACATATATACTAATCATATGGACAACAATGTTGGTATTGACTAGCAACTGTTACCTGATTTGAATATATTATGTTTATAAAACGTTTGCAGGTTAGGAGAATGACAACTTCACCTCACAGAGCTGAGATATTATCTTCATCTTTAGAGGCTTTCAAAAGGATTCAGCGGGAGAGAGCAGCCAGAGATGCAAGTTGTGTTGCAGAAGTTCTCAATCTTGAATGTCAAACTTCACAAAATGCTGTCAGCCCTGATGATACCCAGATGATAATATCTGGAGCTAGTGTACCAACAAGCAAGAGTGAACAAGTCATCGAATCAGGAATGCAACGTTCTGAAGCAGAAAACAATAAGAAAAATGCAGAAACGAATAACAAGAAACAAATTATTGAAGCTTGCAAGCTAACTGAATGTAGGCTTGAGAAAAACTTTAATATGGCTCCAGATTGCCCAGCACCTTTCGATGATGGCATCAGAGCTGAGGATATGAATCGTCGAAAGGGGTCATCCGAACCTCAGATTGATAATCAGGCTTCCAAGAAGGACAAAGTGTTTCTCGAGAATGGATCAGAGAGACATCCTAAATCGGACTTACTTAAAAGGCAGAGTTTTCCCTTCGACAAAGAAAAGGAAAAGAGAACTTCAACTACATGGAAATCCATGGATGCTTGGAAGGAGAAAAGGAATTGGGAGGATATACTTAAATCCTCCTCACGAAATTCTTCTAAAGTTTTACATTCTGCTAGTGTAGGTAGAAAACATGTCGAGCGTGCACGAAATCTGCATGATAAACTGATGTCACCTGAAAAGAAGAAGAAGACTGCTTTAGCTATGAAAAGAGAAGCAGAGGAAAAGCATGCCCGGGCAACTAGGATTAGAAGTCAGTTAGAAAATGAGAGAGTGCAGAGGCTGCAACGCACTTCGGAGAAGTTAAGCCGTGTCAATGAATGGCAGGCTGTGCGTAGCTTGAAGCTGCGAGAAGGAATGCATGCTCGTCAGCAGCGTAGTGAATCTCGTCATGAAGCATATTTGGCTCAAGTTGCTAAAAGGGCTGGTGATGAAAGCAGTAAAGTTAATGAGGTTCGTTTCATTACATCATTAAATGAAGAGAACAAAAAGCTGATGTTGCGTCAAAAGCTTCATGATTATGAACTAAGGAGAGCTGAAAAATTACAAATTATAAGAACCAAACAGAAAGAGGATACAGCAAAAGAGGAAGCTGTGTTTGAACGTAGAAAGCTTCTTGAAGCTGAAAAGTTACAGCGCCTTGCTGAAACACAACGCAAGAAGGAAGAGGCTCAATTAAGAAGAGAGGAAGAACGAAAGGCTTCCAGTGCAGCACGTGAAGCAAGGGCTGTAGAACAGCTACGGAGAAAGGAAGATCGAGCAAAAGCTCAGCAGGAGGAAGCTGAACTTTTGGCACAGAAATTAGCTGAGAAACTTACCGAAAGTGAGCAGCGACGCAAATTTTACCTGGAACAAATACGTGAGAGAGCTTCTATGGATTTTAGAGACCAGTCTTCTCCACTATTACGTCGCTCTTTAAATAAGGAAGGTCATGGCCGTTCTGTGACAAATAACGTTGAAGATTATCAGGTGAGCATTTCTGATGCAGGATGTACTTCTCCGAATATAAGCAATGTGACGAAGAAACAGTCATCGAAACGAAGGGTCAAAAAAATCCGCCAGAGACTCATGGCTCTTAAAGGTGATTTTATTGAGCCTGCAATTGTTGCTGAGAATGCAGGGTTTGGATGTAGAGCCTCACTGGGGGCAGCAAAAATGAAAATTGGAAGATGGCTTCAGGATCTCCAAAGACTTCGCCAGGCAAGAAAAGAAGGGTTTTCAAGCATAGGGCTGATTGTTGGAGATATTATAAAGGTGTATGTTTGTAGTACTGTTATCATTATTACTATTATCGTCCACTTAAACTAAACATTGCGTTTAGCAGAAAAAGAAATGTTTTTGTTTATGCAATTTTTGCTGAAATTTTTTTATTTTTATCTTGTACTGCAGTTTTTAGAGGGTAAAGAGATTGAGCTTCATGCTTCTCGCCAAGCTGGCTTGATTGATTTCATAGCTTCTGCATTGCCTGCATCCCATACTACAAGGCCTGATGCTTCTCAGGTATATACTTCTAATTTTAAATTATGAAGTTCCACTTTGCCTGCCTCTCACACTCTTGAGGTTTTTTTTTCAGGTAACAATATACCTGTTGCGGCTCTTGCGAGTAGTTTTGACAGCGCCTGCAAATCGGAGCTACTTCCTTTCACAGAATCTTCTTCCTCCTATTATTCCAATGCTATCAGCATACCTCGAGAATTATATCAAAGCGGCGGCATCTTCAAATCTTCCAGGAAACAATAATCTCTCTAATAAAGTAGCTGTTGAGAATTTGGAATCTGTTTCGGAGATACTAGATGGCTTGTTATGGACAGTTACTGCAATAATTGGTCATGCCCATTTTGATGAGCAGAATCAGCAAATGCAGGATGGCCTTGCAGAGTTGGTTGTTGCTTATCAAGTTATTAATCACCTTCGGGATCTGTTTGCACTTTATGACAGGCCACAAGTAGAAGGATCTCCTTTTCCTTCAGCTATTCTTTTGAGTTTGAAACTGCTAGCAGTTTTAACATCTAGACCAAAGACTATTTCTTCTATTGATTGGGAAGCTCACCTTTCTAGGTCCATGTCATCTTCACATGCACAGGAAACTCTGTTGGAGGATTTGTTGTCTTTGGATTTACAAGCTTCTTCTACAATAAAGGACACTGCCAGAGATAGTGTGATGCCAAGGGTTTCACACTTATCTCAAGTGAAGTTAGATGGTTCAGATACACGACAGCACAGACAGCTAGATGTGATTTACGAAAAAGATCCTCATTTTGTTTCACTTTATGTGGAAGATTGTATGGCTGCTTCAGAGAACTCTCCAGTTGCTGAAGTGTTTGCATCTAATGAAATTACATTAGATGGACAGAGGAAGATACTCTCACCATATAGAAATAAAAACAACACTGATGACGATACACATAGAAATAACACTTCTAGATCTGTTTCTGGTTCTACTATTGAGACCAAGAAGGAAGTGACCATGAAGCAGCCAGTTGCATTTCTTCTGTCTGCTATAGCAGAAACAGGTCTTGTCAGTCTTCCATCCCTTTTGACAGCTGTGCTTCTGCAGGCTAACAACCGATTGTCATCTGACCAGGTACTTTTTTTGATACTTTAGGTTCAATATTGGCTATAGCAGTCTTAGAGTTTTTTAGCCATCCTCTTTGGCTCTTTCATGTTTCCATGCTTTTTTCTTCATATACGAGTAATATGGTCATGTTCATAAATGAGCTCTACTACATTTTTGCTAAATAGCATGTATACTTCTTGCAACCAACTCAAATAGGGCTTTGTGGTTCCACAATCCCCACTAGGGTTCAAATCCTACTGTCAACAACTATATTAACATTTAAAAAAAAAGATTTACTACCTTTCAAAAGAATGTATACTTCTAGGCATTAGTCACTAACAAAACTAAACGTGTTGGATGTCTTTGCTTACTTAGGATATCTATATCCATTAGTTCATACATGCTTACAATTCTGATACACATTCAGTCACTTAATGCTTTATGAAACTGATATGTATACAGTAATACTTGCTGTGCAGATCTTTTCTTTATGAGACTGTCAGTCTTTACCTAAAAGTCTGGGAAATGAGTATATATACTATATACAGACATCAGACTTCCCGAATTCTGATAGTCATGCTAAAATTAGAATTTTTTGGTAGCATAATATGATGTAAAGAATTTGATGGAGTTCAAGTCAGTTGAGAAACATCTGTGTGACCTATCAATCTCTTAAAAGGATTCAATTGTTGGTATAATTTTTATAGGCATATCTGTATGGAGAGTGGGTTGGTCTTGACTCTTGATCCATTTTGGAAGTGGCCAACTTGTCTGTTCTTATATGCAAGTTCTTATATGCAAAGTAATCTATAACTGAAAAGGATAAATTATCTCTTGATCATGATCCACATCTACAAAAGCTAAAGTTGTCTTAACTTTCAACTCGAATTTTGTAGAGATGTGCACAACATCAAACTAAGAAAAAAAAAGTTGTTGATCATGTCATAAACAATGGTAATAAATAGCACAAGTTTTAGTATCTTAAAAATGGCATAGAGGTGCAATTGAGAAGAATTTATTTTCCCTTTCTACACATGCACTAGACTTTTTTGGCATCAGAGGAAAAATGATATTTCATTGCTGCAATTTCACATTAGTTATTGTTGACCCCACCTTTCCTGTCTCTCTATTTCCCTAACACAAAGACAGAAACATGCTCTTAGAAGTTTATGAATTACCAAAAATTAGATATATTTATACATGTACTCCCACTATACAATAGTTTAAATTCATATCTTTCATAACTGTGCTTGTATACCATCATCGATAATCAAAATAGCAACTCACTGACACAATTTATTGTTGAATGCTACATTATATATCTGTACATATACTTTGCACTCCTTGTTACCTATCATCTCATTCAGTCATCATTGTATACCTGTTTAACTTACCCTTTGCCTTCTTGCTGGTTTTTGAATAAGCCACTGGGGTAGTTTCTTTTTTTCATCATTACCACTTTGTGATGTACCTTGTTATGTTCAATGTCAGTTTTCCTACAACCTGCCATCGAATTTTGAAGAGGTGTGTACTGGCGTTTTGAAAATCTTGAATAATCTGGCACTCTTGGATGTTAATTTTCTACAGAATATGCTGGTAAGCATTAGATTTTCTATATATTCTTGTTTGGTCTTTCAATTGAAGTGTGGTAATACATGCTGCTGTTTTTGTGGTCTATTCAGTAATACTGATTAACTTGAAATGACTTGCTACCTTATGTAATTTTTGAATAGGGAAGACCAGATTTAAAGATGGAATTTTTTCACTTGATGAGTTTCCTTCTCTCACACTGCACAAGCAAGTGGAAGGCAGCTGATGATCAGGTCGTTTTTGGTGATGGCCTTATGTTTTCATGCACTACAGTTTACTCCATAAAATATCTAGTTTGATATTTTTTTCTATTTTTATTGGATGAATAGTAAAGTGAATTAATTTACCACATGATTGAGGTAGCTCTGAGCATAAAATCAAATGTCGATGTGTGTTGTCGAAATTTTGCCGACATATGTCTTATTTTCAATTTACCAACACGATATCAAAATGGAAATTTTCTAAACAAATGTGGATTTTTTTACTATGTTTCCATTGACATGATATCAACATACTAACATTTTACCGACATGTATCTGTTTTTCAATTTATCGAAGTTTGACACGAAGTCGACATTTAGAACCTTGACTCTGAGGAGGGTTATAGTTGTGAAACAATTATTGGTTATTGATGGCATGAAGTAGGAAATATTTGCATCTCAAGCCTCAAATGTTGAGTTGATGAATGTTGGTTTGTGGTAATATGAAGTCCCAAAATACAATTTCTTATGTTCCATATACTAGAATAATACATGAGAGATGACTCAGAGACCTTTCTCCATATTTATGCATATACATTGGAAGCTTGCATTATTTACTTTGTGATGAGTTTCCTTCTCTTGCAAAATACCCATGTTCTTCCCATTTGAATATTGTGAATAATTCGAGTTCTCTTAACTCTTTCATATCTTTATGAATTCCAACATACCCCTTGATAGCCTTCCATTCTTCTCGCTCTCAGTCATCCACGAAACCTTGTCACATCAAACTCTCGATACTATCTTTCTACTCTCAATCATTGCAAAGATTTCAGTTCATCCCATATAGTGGTGCAATATATGCTTAGTATATGTGATGAGAATAGTATTGAGATAATTAGTTAGATAGTATTTAGATAATTAGTTATTTTATCTTAGGATATTATTTTATCTATTATCTTGAGATATTTTAGGGATATTATATCTTAGGATATTATCTTGAAATATTTTAAGGATATTTTAGTTTCTTTGTTTGTTATGTGTTTCTCCTATTTTAGGAAAGAAATTTCGTGTTTATTGATAGTTATTAATGATACTATTTTCTAACTGTTGAAATTAAGTATTGTTTGTGATTGGAATTGGAGTTTCAATTATGTGAGAATCGGATTGTAGTTTGATTCCATTATTTTTGTATTCTATGTGTTGGTCTCACATCAATTTGGTACCAGAGTAAATTTCGATCCATTGAGCACATAGGTAACCTAAAGGTGAAAACTCTAAAGTTGTCATGTTGTCAACCTCTTTCCATTATTTACATTGTCGTCGCCTCCGCACCACCGTGCACATCTTCACAGCACCACCATCGTTCGCCTTACGACACTTGCATGCCCTCCACTAATAACTATGAGTAGCAATGTCTTACCATTGTAGCGTTGTTGTTCAAACCCTTTGTGCTTGTGCCGTTGCCTTCTCGAGAACCTTCAGTCCTGTGCCATTGCTACCCTCCCATTCCACAGTCACACTCCCTATCAATTCTTGTGTTGTCATCGTTTCATGAACCTTTAGTCTCGTGCTGTTGTTGTCCATCATTCCCTATAGTCACACTGAACATTGCCTTTCACCTCCCACTGCAGATGCACTCTACCAACGTAGCCATCGTTGAACCCTCTCTAGGAAGCACCACTGCACCTCCATCAATGTAGAAAAGGAGAAACAAAGAAGAACAAGGGGTCACCACCACCACACTACTATCGTTGCATGCTTTGCTACCGTCTTGTAGTATTGCTTGCCATTGTCAAACTTTACTTGTTCCTGCTACCACTACCAAATGTCGACAACACCCTTGCAAACTCATTGTCAAAACATCACCAACTCGTGCCACTGTCCACCATTGTCCTCACCACCAACACGTGTTGTTGGATACCTAATTGTCATCCATCACGTTGTCGTCACATCCTTAACTCTATTACACAACACTGTCGTTGTCCCTTTGGGTCTCACACAAGGAGGAGGAAGAAGACGATTGAATGAGGGTTGCATTGGATAATTTGTAGTTTAGTCCAACATTTTCTTGAAAGTGTAAAAACTTTTGGCTTTAAAGTTTTAAATTTGCTAAAAAGACCCAAAACTCTTCCAAATTTATAAAACTTGCTAGAAGGACTCTGAAGTTTCAAAGATTACATAATACAACAAGATAGAAGTAGTTCTTATTAGTATTAAAAGGCGGTATTATATTTTCACTTAATCTTAATTTTCATTGATTTCATTATAGTTAAATATTTGTGCAGTCTTTTATTATTTTCACTACTCATATAATTATTTGTGCATATCTTTCTACATCTTCATTATTTTCCTTGTTTATGCACGTACTACTTAGTGCATACATATGTCAGTACTCGATTGCTTGTGCTTTCTTTCTTTTATCTGTTTGCATTTTGTTTAGTTTAATTATTTTTTGTATAATTCATTAATGTCTCAACCATAATACCCAATGTCGATGCATGATGCTAAAATTTCTTCGACACATGTCTTATTTCAATTTACCGACACGACTCTGACACGGTATCGATATGATAGTTTTCTAAACAAATATTGATTTTTTTTACTGTGTTTCCACCAACATACCGACATTTTACCAACATGTATTTGTTTTTCAATTTGTTGAAGTTTGACACAAAATCGACATTTAGAATCTTAGTTTCAACATGTTTGAATATTCTTGTAGCTTTTTAAGATCACACTTTCTCCTTTATCATCGTTCCCTTGAACATTGATTTAATAGGTTCGATGATAACATCCTAGCAATAAGCAATGAAACTTTTGTTTTTTCCCAACATGTGAAATTTTTGCAATGTCAAATTATATTGAGAAATTTATATGTCAATGTTATGGGATGTGTTCTAAAAAATAATAGTGACACACAGAACTTAGATTGCACTATATCTTTTGGTACATTCTTGAAGTGTGGAACTAAAGTTTGCAAAGATATTATTAATAAGGCTAGTTCTTTAAATATTATGTCTAAAAGTGCTATTACTATAATGAATTTGACATTTGAGTTTCATTCTCATCCATTCCACATTCCTTGGATTGATAACACTACTTTTTTGATTTTTAAGAGATGCATTGTTCATATCTAAATGAGTGACTACTTTGCACGTGTTTGGTGTAATGTTTTTTTAATGAATGTTGGTCATGTTCTTTTAGGTTTGCTATGACTCTAAGAAATGTAATCTTAACATAACATGTAAAATAATACATATAATTTTAAATCTCAAGATAAGTCATTCAAATTGCTTCTCACGAAATCAAAGTCAAATATCTTTAAGCCTTGCGCAGTCAAGCAATCAGATTCTTTACCTTGAACTATAAACAAATCTCCTCAAGGACTTGATATTAAAAAGTTAGAAATATTTTTTATATCTCGTAGGTCCACAATAAAGCATCTGTGTGGAAAAGTAAACCATTTCCACATTATTGGGATCTTTGCATTATTTTTGGGAAAGATCGAGCAACAGGAAAGGATGCGCAAACTCCAGCCGATGTAATTGAAGAGATTGGTATTGAGGGAGGAGATGGTAATGCAGTAGAAGATGTGTATTGTTCATTGGTGAATGAAACGCCTTTGCAAAGTGAAAATGAAATTCCTACTCCTACCGAAGAGTGTTCTAGCATTAAGAAAAATCCACAAAAAAAGAGAAAGATCTCTGAACCATATTCAAGGCATTACAGATGCAGCAGCAATGATTGTAAATCAAATAAAAGCATCAACTGAAATTTTTAGTAAAGTCATTGGTGTGGATTTTGATTTGTTTGAAGCAAAAAAGAAGTTAAACGAAGAGATAAAGAAGCTTCCTGGTATTACTATGAGCGAGCGTTTCAAAGCTATAAGAAACATTACTCAAGATGATGATAAAACAATTGTTTTCTTTACTATTGCTGAGGATGAAAAAGAAGAATGGGTGAAAGCAGTGCTTAATGGTGACATTTGATGTCATTTATTTTATTTTCTGAAAAGTTATTGTATTTTGGCTACATTGTTGATGTTGTTTCAATTTATTGTGGAATTATTATATTTTGGTGACAAATATTGATTTTTATTTTACTTGAATTTATCATTTTTATAATGAAAATATAAATTTATTGTGGAATTATTGTTTCAATTATTAACTGTAAACATGAATTTATTTTACTTATATGGGGAAAAAAGTTATTTTATTATTTTTCAGATTAATATGTAAATATTAATCTTTCAAATATTGTATTCCATTCCATTCCTGTTCTTATATACCAAACAGTGGAAAGGAATTATCTATCAATTACACTATACAATTCTTTATGTACCAAACATTGGAATGGAATAAAATTATTCCATTTCAAAGTTCATTCCATTCCTGTCTATTTGCATTCCAGCGTACCAAATGTAGACTAAGGAATTAAATCATTTGCCTTAAATTTTTAAAGCAGAATCTCCACAAGAAATGTATTTGTTTTTGTAAAGGTTTCGTTGGTTTTTACAAAATTTGTTCATAATTCTTCTCTTATTTTACTTTCCAAGCATGATGATCTTTCTTCTTTTATTGCATCTCCTCAATTACCATTATTAGGGGTGGACACAGTTTGGTTTGTTTCATTTGAACAATTTTTAAACCAAATCGAATCATTTTACGTATTGAAACTGAATCGAACCGAACCACTCAAAATTGATTTGATTGGCTTAACTATTTAATAAAATATATAGAAATAATAAGGTGTTAATTTTTTTTCTCCTTCCTACTGTATATCATGCTACGAAATGAAATATAATACAAATATTAAAACTCTAAATGTAAATTCAGTCTATAAATAAGAACACTTTTTTTTTGACGGAATATAAAATTCTATTGGAAAAACAACTAACTTGGCCACAATATTAAATTATTTGGAGGAATTTAATCACAATCATGGTAATAAATGTTTACGCGTGTCGCTGAAATTTCTCCGACACGTGTCTTATTTTCAATTTACCGACATGACTCCGACATGATATCGAAATGGAAGTTTTCTTAACAAATGTAAATTTTTTTTATCGTATTTCCACCGACACGATTTCGACATACTGATATTTCCCCGACACGTATCTATTTTTCAACTTATCGAAGTCCGATACGAAATTGACATTTAGAACCATGATCACAATATAAAATTCCATAGTAGCAAAAAAATATTAAATATAATTTAAGTATGTTACATACATTAATATAATGGTACCATATAATATATGTTAGTATATTACATATATTAATACTGGATTTAAATATTTAATGTATATATATAACCTATTGGTTCTGTTTGGTTTGGTTTAATTGCTTTTGTAGCCATAAACTGAATCATATGAATTGATTTGGAGATACTTCAAACTAAACCGAATCATTGAATTTAAAAAATCGAACTGAATTACTAAAAATGATTTGGTTCGATTCGGTTAATTGGTTTGAGTGGTTTGGATACTCAACTCTAATTATTATCCATAAGTTTAAATCTTGAGAATGATACTGAGGTAAATAATAAGAGAATTAAAGAACTTCAATTGTTACATATTTCAAATCGTTCAATTAGCAATCCTATCGATATTGTTCTCGACATTTCTTTAATTCAAATTCATGTCTACTTGAAAATGATTTTATAGAGTTTATCTTGTTATCTGTCCAACATCTCAAGGATCTATATATTAATATTCGAGTGAAATTTGCATTACATAATATAAACTATATGAATGCAAACTCATATCATAAGAATAAAGGATTCCTTACTTATCTTGTAATGTTATGTTTATTTTCTAAGTGATATCTACATCACTTATTTCAAGGTCTTCATGCTAGATTTACTAAATCTTTCTATATTCTTGCTAGCATATTATTGGACCTATTTAGATTATCTTTACCGCCTGATTTCTATGTAAATCTAGTTTTTAATATGAATGATTGTTACTTGATTAAGGTATTTTTGAGTTTCTCTTTGTCTATAGATATCTCAGATTTTTTTTTTTTTACATCAACTTTTGTGTCTCTATTATGTTGCTAGTTTCAAGGATCTATAGGAGCAATATGATAAACATAACTCGTTAGAGTTGAATTTTTCTCAATGGGAGAAAATGATAAGGATAGTATTGAGATAATCAGCTAGATTGTATTTAGATAATTAGTTATTCTATCTGAGGATTTATTTTATCTTAGGATATCATTTTATGTATTATCTTGAAATATTTTAGGGGTATTATATATCTTAGGATTTATTTTATCTTAGTATATTATTTTATGTATTATGTTGAGATATTTTAGAAGTATTATATCGTAGGATATTATCTTAAGATATTTTATCCTTGGGACTACGTGTTTATTGACAGTTATTAATAATATTATTTTCTAATTATTGAAATTGTGTAATGTTTGTGCTTGGGATTGAAGTTCCAATTACATGAGAATTGGATTGTAGTTTGATTTTATTATCTTTGTGTTTTTTGTGTTAGTCCCACATCAATATGGTTTCTTACTGCATTCTTGGGTAAGGATCAATCATGCATTTTATTTTGGGATGATGTTAATGAAGTACTAAGCCTTTTGTTCTGCCTTAGAGTGATGATACAATTTATGTGACATGGAGTGTATGAAATTTCGAGGTTTTTTATGACTAATGGTACTACAAGAAGTAGAGTTTTTTTTCTTATTGGACATTAGAAACCATTGATATTACGACGAGCACTTATGTGGTGCCATGGCGCCTTAGCGGTCCCAAGGGTCTAGGTGTGTGGACACCTAGACCAAAACAAGTCTTCTAGCTTCTAGGCAGTCACTTGGGCACTTAGGTGTTAGATCCGGATCCATATCCATATTTTAATCCATCTATTTAAAAAAAAACCTTAACCATTCTATTCCTCCTTTCTTCTTTACTGTGTTGAACCGATGGCTTTTTCCTCCCACTCTTCCACAGTTCCACTAGTTGGCCATTGTAGTAGTGTTTGACGGTGGGTTCCGATGGAGACGGCTGTGGTGATTCCAGTAGCATCTTCCGACGATGATTTCGGTAGCTTGTGGTCATCCTGCAGCCTTTTCTTCATTTTTCCTTCGTTTCGACGTACTTCAACTCCAACAACATGTGATCATGGACGTTTTTGTAGGAGTGGTTGTGGACATAAGCAACCTTGTGCATGTGGATGTAGAGTAAGTGTGAAAGCATATTCAAGGAAAGACAAAGAACCTGTGGAAGTTGATGAGAAAGAAGAATTTCAAGACGATGAAGAGAAAGAATCCTATGGAGAAGAAGAGGATGATGAAAATCTTGAGTTTGGAGGATAACTTGAGGGCTTTGATAATGAAGAAGAAGAATGATGATCGTTTTGTACTTTTGTTTTTTTGTTATCAAGTATTGATTTATTATTATTGTTAAGATTTTATTTATACTAAAGACTGTTATTGTTAATTTTAGAAAGTGGCATATCAATTTATTAATGCATTATACATATATTTATAAACATTTAAAAAATCTAATAAACATTGAAAATAGATATATTTATCACCATCCTTGTGCCGCCTAGGTGTCTAAACACCCAAGGTGCCTGAGCTCAGTGCCATGGCATCGTGATGCCTTGATTACTTTGTTGGAAACAGATTTTTTTTACTTTTTGTACTAAATTGGGAAATCATACGTTTACTACAAACTTAATTTTATTTTTAACATATTCTATTGAATTCAAATTAGAGATAATGTACATCATGTTCATGTAAATTATCAGTTATCCATATGACCCATCCGTGTCATTAGGTTATTCTTGTACATATGAATAGTCCCGGAAAGTTCGATCAAAATTTTGTCCAAAATTCAGATGTTGATCAAGAAGAATGCAAATATATTCATGAATTTTTTAATTTTGTCTCCACAACAATTCAACCAAGCTGGATCTGACATGGCAAGAAATCAAGTAAATGGGGACTTTTGTCCACGTACTAGGGTGTCATGTTGATGGAAATTCAAGTCATTTTGGCAAAACTGGTCTTATATATAAAACATGTATTTACTATATTATGCCCAACCATTGCAGATTACAATGCTCTGACCTATTTAAAGCTTTATTTGATTTGCCATTTTTGAGATTTTTCAGGTAGGTTGTCTTCTATTGGAATCTCTCTCCCTTCTTGGTTACTTTGCTTTATTCCATCCGGGAAATCAAGCAGTTCTTCATTGGGGCAAGAGTCCAACTATCCTTCACAAGGTCAGTTGATCTTGCTGAAATGTTTGAACTTTCTGTTGATAAATTTAAAGAAATTTTTTAATTAAACTCGGTTATTGTGAGGTGGAAATCAACAGATATGCGATTTGCCATTTGTGTTCTTCAGTGATCCTGAGTTGGCACCCATTTTAGCTGGCACACTTGTGGCTTCTTGCTATGGAAGTGATCAGAACAGAGGCGTTGTTCAGCAAGAAGTGAGTCTAGAGATGCTGCTTTCCTTGCTCAAGTCTTGTAGACATGAATCGGTCCATGTACAACCTGGTTCCTCTACACAAAAAATCGCTGTTATTGATGATGCCTGTGACAATGATAAGACTTCTCCAGAAGTAAAAAAATCTCAAATAGATATCCCTATGAGATCCAGTCATAAAAGCAGTAAAAGTGTATCAGGTAAAGGTGTTTCAGGTTGCAACTCAAAACTTAGAAAATCAAGAATCCAAAAGGACTATAGAGGAACAAAGGGATGTTCTGAGTGCCCCTTCAAGACTGATCAACTGGTGTCAGGATCTTCATTCAATTTCTTGTTACATGCTAGATTTCCTAGTACGTTTTTGGACAAGGCAGAGGAATTTTTTGCAGCAGATAGCGATGGTCTGTTAACATGACTACCAAGACATTTACAGGTAGGCATTAATAGATTCCAAACGAATCAGGTTAAACTCATTATACTTAATGACAAACTCGAGTGGTTATAGGCTTTTGGGCCAAGCTTGTTATTAATGTATTGCTCAGGTTATTGGTTCTGCTCAAGCCTTAATGGCAATTGCCAATTTGACACTGAATACAATGTGATGACTATATATTCTTGACATGGTACGTGTGAAGGTTACTACAATGTTGAGGGCCTTAAATGCTTCGTAATAGAGAGTCAATAATTCGAAGATAGTCTTGTTAGAATTAACAGGGTGGACGTACTAGTAATGTAGTGAGAAGCCTTGTGGCTTTTTTGTAGGTCATCTTGGTAGTAGGATTGGAAATTGGAATTGGTATGTTTCTAGTCTGACAGAGTTATATTATCCATGTGAAACAAAAATTTCCTGATTTCTTGTTTGTTTTTCCTGCTCAGTGTAATTCTGTTATCACATCCAACAATATCCCTTTTTCTTATGTATGTAGTTATGGAGTATGATCATGTTAATACATTCGTTGTCAATGCTGATCATGTGTTGTATATCATCTTTTCATCTCAAATTTGTTATAATCTTACACTCCGACAACATAATTCTGTGATGTACTTGCTGGATTTGAAGAACATGTTTTCATTAATGACTTGTGATACACTTGCAGTTACTTTCCTATAAGAATGACGATATTTGTTGTTACTGGATTTATCCTTGCATTCCCATTTTAAAAAGTATTGTATGAAATTTTAACTCTTGTTATAAGAATTAAGAGTTTTTGTCAAATTTGATGGATCGTCTTTTCAACAATTTAACAATTTGCTGGTGCCCTTAGTAGCAAGGTGTTATTTTGGCATCAATCAAGTTTGATAAATCTGAGACAAATATAACAACTTAAACCTGATGACGAGGCTAATGGATGGGTACAATTACTACATGGATGGGTACAGTTTCGAAAGTTTCTATGGTTTTTTCCACAATAACTCTCTTGATGGAGCCAATAATAACTAACATTGAAACTATATGGAGACAGCACAAGCGGACAGAGAAGACTTTAAAGTGCTTGTATTATCTTGCAATTAAGTAAAATGAAGCATTGTGCAGGCTTCTGGAAGCAAGTCACCATCATCGTGAGGTCTATTCGCGTGTAGATTTACTAGTTGTAGATAATTTTCAAAGTGGTGGCATTGTATGGAGGTAACTGTTGTTTATTGGCAAAAGGAAAAATCTCATAAGACCTAGCTTTTTGAATTTTTCGGAACAGGGTCTATTTGCTGATTGGACAAACATATACAAATATATATTAGGTGCTTGAATTCGATTCAAGCTTGCTAAATAAAGGTCATGTTCTTTTCTAGTTGAAATTTGAATGTTCGACTTCTTTTCAATATTAGTTTGAAAATAAATTTCAAGTGTATTTTAAAATGACTTTGTGTATATGTTTTATTACATGCCTATGTAAATTTATATTTTTATTAGATCCTCTAATATACATGTACTTGGATATGGTTTATAAATTGAATATATTTAAATTGAAACTCAAATTATTTTCAGATGAGTATTGGTATGTTAAAGCTTTGTTCAAAATTAATTTCAAATTTAAATTCCTTGTTCATGTTCAGTTGTTTTTAACTTTGAACAAACTCTTGCTGAACAAACCCAAATCAAACTAGTTTATTTCAACCACCAGTCCTCTAAAATTTCATGACTCACAAATCATTCGTCTTCCATCTTACGATTTGTAGGAAAGGTGTCCTTTGAATTGACCTAGTGGTTGTTGGGATGTGGATCTTATGATCTATTGCAATCTTTTTTGTGTTATGAGTGTGGATTGTATAGAATAAGAATTATGGGTATCGACTGTGTGGACTGTGTCGAGTATGATTGTGGATTGTATGAACTACTGATGTAGTCTGTATAAATTGTGTGAAGTATGAGTTTGGACAATGTGGACCGTGGGATGTGCATTGTATGGGCTGTATAGACGGTTTGGATCTGCGATTTCGTGGAGGTGCGTGATTTTCTTCCTATGATTCTTTCTTAAATTGCGTGCTAGATTTAATCTAATGACTAAGGATTGTATTTAAAAAGTTAAACAAATCCTGAAATCAGCAGATCAATGTCCAATTTCAGAAACCAAACATGCATAGTCCTGAGTCCTGACTAAGGTCCAAGTGACATGTCAAAAAGTCATCCTCCATGTCATCCAACCACAGCCTCTAATCCACTATTTGAGTCCACTATGAGATCTGGGGGTTCTAATACGGACCAACTCTAATATTATAAGGCTGGACTGAAAATTGTACTCGGTGGAAAGCGAACGAACAGAGGAGCAGGTGGAGAGTCGAGAACGGACGGGAGGAATGGGGTGCCCGGAGGTGATGGAAGGAGTAGCCTCCATAGCCCTGCTCCCAAGTGGATCCATCACCGGTCACTTCGTCTCCCTCCCAGATTCTGTCTGCTACGGCCTGCATGGCATCGGTATCTATTTTGATCTCCCCTTATGTCTGGCTTAAAGTTGTTTGTTTCATGTAGACATCGTAACTTTGGTATCTAGGTCTTGGGGAAAAAAATTGGAGATTTGCTGTTTTGCTTAGTGGATTGGTAACATTTTGGACAAGCATTTTATAGGTAGTGTGACATTCAGTTGAATTTTTAATGTTTATATAGTAATGGATGGTAACCCAATTAGGTCGATGCGATGATGCATGAGAAGATTTTATTCTTTGTATGTCTTGTGCCATTCCTATATCATCTGGTCCTTTCTAATGGGTTTTTTTTGGTAGCTGAAGAAACTAGCTGTCTATTGTATGCTTGTGTTGGTATAAATTGTTCTCTTGCTGGTTTTCTTTCTCATGGGATTTGAAATATTCAAAGCTTTGGCTACGAAAGGAAGGTATGGCCACTTATTAGGACATTGAAAATTGTAATTATTTGGTCCTTTTCTACATTAAAAGCAGTAGTTCCTTTTTATCTCGGCTACAATATAAGCAGTGGTATTTCACTTTTATTTTTTTTTAATTTTCTGGACAAATTTACATTATATCTTTGTCGTTGGATGTATTATATCTATTTAGGCTACTTCATAACCTATATGTTTGTGCAACAGAATTGGCCTGTGAAAGGGAGTGCAGTAGAGGAGAAGATTTCCGCTTGATCAAGCTCTCAATAATTGATTATTCTGTAAGGCACTAAAAATTCTCTGAACGTACTTTGATCCACTGAGGTTTTTTGTTCTATAACTCTTCCCTTTCCCTGCATGCCTTCATAAAAAAATAATGATTGAATCGATTAGCAAAAGAAAGATAAAGTGGTTGTAGTAGAGTGCAGGGGGCATGATGCAGCTCGGTTGCATACCATCGATCACGCACATGGGTAAGTAACTTTAAGATGCCATGATATAATCTGCATCTTTGTTGATGGAAGTTTATTTTTTATCCTATGATGAATTTATGAAGATGTGTATGAACTAATCTTTCTTACAAGTCCTCTTGGTTCATTTGATGTAATACTTGCTTGCGTTTTGTCTTTTCCATATCTTTTAATGTGGACTTTGTGTCATGTGAATACTATTTATCATTTTTATATGTTATCTTTATTGACTTAGTAGGACAGATTTTGCTATATTGCATATTTGCATTTTCGGTCATAAGTGGATCCTCAAACTGGTCACATGACATGCAAAAAGCATACATTGGAACAAATCACAGGGGTTGTACCAGAGAAATTCTCTCTTAACGCATTCCATCATTTTTTTTATGCATGGACAACATTCTCATGTTATTGATTTTGCTGTTGTTCTTCCTCCTTATACTATCCTCTCTTTATATCTAATTATTGATGAAATCACAAGAGTTAAAGGAGATGAGTTTTTTTTTTTTGAAAGGAAAAAGGTTTCATTGTCATTAAATTATAGAGCTTCCAACCAGAGTCAGTTACAAATGCAGTCCAATACTTCCAGAGAGGTAGAAAAATAGTAGACATATACCTAGGAGCAATGTGGCAGTTTATTTTATGTATATGTAATTGTGATATAGCTTAGTATCTCAAGTGAATTGTAAACCTAAATCAGTGACATTCATCACTGAGATGTTCATGTTATCATTGCAGCTGGGAAAATGATGTTGTAGGAATGGTTGAGCAGACACATGGGAGGCACAGCATTTCTGTTTCTTTTGAGTGTGAGACATTGAAAGCTGAAAATGCTGCTGAAGAGCATATCAGGAAGTTTATGCCCAATGTTTCTGGACTTGGTGCGGTTGGTAAGTATGAGTTAAAATTAGTCATGCTATGTTTTTACTTTAAATCGTATTTGCTAAGAAACATTTGATGATGTCTCCATGCCACTTAAATGGTTATCTGTTACAATAATCTGTGAAAAACGATAGTGCATGTTTCAACTACGGTTATATTTTTGAACATGTAATCCACAAAGAGGTTGGTCATAAATGAAATACAAGAGTAAATTATAATGTCATGTCCTTGTTCCTAAGATACACAAGGTGATATATTGTAAAAAAAATTTACAAATTGAGCATTTATATGAGAGAAATTGATTATGCGATGGTTCTGCAAAATGGTTTTCAAAGTTTTCCTCATGCCTTCTCATTTATTAGGAAATTGGCATAAAGTTTTAGTGTTCCACGAAAGTAAAAGGCATAACTAGATCATAATTTTTTAAAAAAAATTGCATCAATTGGTTTTATGAGATTAACTGATGTGTATCTGTGGGTATTTAGCAATCAGATATGTAAAAGATGTGGACAATTGATGGACTTGAAATTTTTATACTTATTATATAGAAAACATTTTACTGTTGCAGATTCTTTTATGGTTACATAGCTGTTGATATACATGTGTAATCTATTAATCTTATAATGCTGTCTTGGTGGTAGCAGACTAGCAGTATGAAAAATGCGCCTAAGAAAGATTATACTAATTTTTTTGCCACAGTAGGTGTACCCAAATTTTGTTGAAGTTCTTGCTAGCCAAGTGTTGGTTTCCTGTTAATTGTTGAGTATTCCAGGTGCATTTATGATTTCGTTATACCTTTTTTTTTTTTGTAAAAATTGCAGTCAATGTAGGCCGGATGAGCATCTCCGGCCTAAATACTGGATTGGAGGATGAATCTGATGAGCTAACAGTCTTATAGAACTCTGAATGGTTAGTATTTGTATGCTTCTAAGCTTTTTCATGATGTTTATCATGGTCCTTAGCTTGATCTCTAACATCAAAACTCTGTTGTTGTGACAACCTCAACTTCATTGTTAGAGTGCATTTAGTACACTGACAAAGTTGAACTTTTGTGAAATAAGAAAGATTTTAAATCTTACGGTACCTGAATTGTCAGGGATTCTTGCTAAACCATATTTAAGGTGATCCTAAAGTCAAATCAGTAAACAGATATTCCACATCCACTTAATATCTGCCTTTACCAATTCATACACTAATTGAGATTTCTACAAAGTCGGGGATACCATTTCCAATTGTAGTCTTTAGACTATTATTATAATCTGTTTTGAAATGCAGAATCTGATAATCAGGTTTTGAGTTTTGGGGAACTAATTACAAGAGATTACAATCAGATTTGAGATAATAACATTGTTAAATTCTTCTCATATCTTCCTGCATTTTATTTTATTCTTTCCATCACTCAGATAAAATAATTTACTTGCATGCAAAATCTCTTCCTTCCTTTGTCTCCTTTTCCACAGAAGGGGATTTAGCAAAGCAAATTCTCAAATTGCCAAGCAAAGAGGAGAGACATGTCCATTAATGTCATAGTGGTTATTGTTTTGATCTAAACCTACATGTGCTGTCCTGTTTATGTCTGGGGTAATGTGAAGACATGGCTGGAGTTTATGCAGCATTGCCTTCTTGGGTACTTGCTTACGAGCTTTTTAGTTGCCAGTTACTTGTTTTCTGATTCAGGAAATCAATGAAATTGATGGATTTTTTTTCTCTTGCTTCATGCGAAAGGTTTACCTTGTTTTTGTACGATATTCAAAACAAATTAAATATCACTGGAATTTGGAAATGGCTTATCCTGGATGTAAAGGGATAAGGTATTTCATCACTTTTTTTTGTACAATGGGTACTAGTCCATCAATTGCACTCTCATTGTGGCTCTTTTAGTGTATTTGTTCTTTTCATTTCAAAAATTAATAAAGTAATGCTGATGTTGTTGTTGGTTAGTCTAGATGAAACCACATTAAATCAGTTGGATCGACCATAATAACCCCAAATTCAGTTTAACGAGGCTAAGGTTTACCGAATAAAGTATAGTTCATTCGGTACGTGACTATTACTCCTCTAATTGAAGAGCTGTGGGTTCCAATCCTAATGGATGTAGAACTTTTTATTAAAAATAAAAAGTCAAGGTTTAGTGATGTCAAAATGACCTCATTACTATCTTAGCCGATTTAACCCCTAATTGAACCAAGTTGAATCAATAGAGGAGCAAGTTAGCCCTTGCAAACAGCTTGATACATTATCTCCCAGCCCTTAAACCCTTTGAGCAAAAGGAAAGAAAATTCAGTGGTTTGATCTCTGGTTTGTTATTGAAAACATTTTCCATGAAAATTCTGTGTGTTTTGAAATTGTGTCAGTGAAACCTGCCATCCTTACGGTTATCTTAAATTTCATTGTGTGGTGTGCTTTGGCTGCTTTGCTTATCTAAAACTCCGAAGGTCAATGGGGCTCTTGTGTCATTAAGAAAATGGTTTCTTATGTATGACTAATAATTTCTTTATATTTGAAATTTGTTTTTTGCAACTCTTTGAAGAAGAAAAATAGTGATTTTTTTTGTGTGATCATGTTGAATAAGTACTTGCATTTGGGCCGGACTTGGTTGAAATTGCTGTTATTCTAAAGAATTAGTTTTATAAGTTTATTATTTATTTATTTTTTTGTTTTCTTTGTGAATGAGCACAAGGGTTAGACTTAGTACCTTTTTGGTGTATCTTACAATCTGATTATAAACTTAACTTGACGACATAAATTAAAACAGTTCGTTTGAGCCCATCTAGAATCACTTTAAGAACCTATAGAAACAGTCAGGACGGCATAAATTAAAACAGTGAGTTTGGTAAACCATTTAGTATCACTTTAAAAACTTAGAGAAGCAATCAGGACTAGATGGAATCCACGAGAAAATACAATCTTTCAAAGTTTTGATAAGACACAAGAACAAGTACACCATCACACTCTCTTGGTAATATTGAATGTTTTTATTCTCTTGCCTTGAAGACCTTGCAACATTAGCTCTTGATTCTCCATGTGGGCTCAGGATATTTATTGCCACTAAAACAAAACTTTTATAATCACCAGCTATGATACCTTTGTTTCATCCACTGGCAACAAGTTATAGTGCAATTAATGTTGTTCTTGATTCATCTTCATTTGTTTTACAAGTCGTACATGCTTGGGAGCTGACTATAATACCACCATACAGTTTCGCATGTGAAACATACTCCGTTGTCAAAATTACCGTAATAAAGCTTGAGATTGTCTTCTTGCCCTAAAGTTTTGAGTGCTATTTTGTGCGACTAATGATGCAATGAATCTATAGTTTTGCAGACAGATCTCCGAGACAATGCATGCGGCTCTTACCGAGTTGGTGACTGTTTTTTGGATTATTGGTACAGAAAGGTCCAGTTTGCTATATCTGGAGTTTGTAAAGTTTCTTGTTAAAAGCAAGACGTATGATTACAACTGACCATGTTGGCAACAAGAAGGGATGAGTAGTAGTACGAGTAAAGCCTAAATGATTGAACTGATTTATTTGTTGGATCTAGGTGTGCGGGCACGCTATATACTTATGCTACATAACGATCAAAGTCGTATAATCATATCATCCGACGATTGTTCTTGTATCACTTTATTAAGGTGTCGATCTCATTGCCAACTCATGATTATATTTCACTTGATACGATGGTATTTTTCGTAAAAAACTTATATATTCAGAATAGGTTATTTTAGTGGCAATTGTAGTAAAGTACGATAGTATTTTTCACGGATTAATAGAACTTACCCAAGATTGTCATTCGAACCAAGGAAAGTGAGGATTTTAAAGCTTATTAATTCTATAGTTCATTACCTTATTTCTTATTGAATCTGATCTAGAGCAAATTCTTGAAAAGTCATTTGACAATGAGAATTTGATCCAGGCAAAGAGTAGAAAGTCTTGTCAAATGGGACCTAAGTAGACTTGGAATCCTGATCGAGTCGGTCTAGCCCTGTCAAAAAAAACAAAAGTTCGATCGAGTCTGGACTGGGTCCTGTTGGGTCGGGTCTCTTTTGCTAGGCCATGGGCCTAGCATGGCCCATGGTTCGTCGATGGGTTGGGCTGCGGGTCCAGTGGGTTGGGTCGGGTCAGTCCTTTTGGTTAGCTTTTTTTTATTTTTTAAAATTTTTTTGCAATGGTCTGACCCTGTTTGGCCTGATCTAGTCTAATTTACGGATCAAAATAGACTTACTCTATGGACCTGAGCGGGCTTGGCATGTGGATTTGGCACAACCTACGGTCCACGATGGACCTGATTCGGCCCGGTCCATTGTTGGGATTGACAGACCCAGATCATGGTGTACCTAGACTGGGTCGGACGGTTCAAGGATTTGATTTTCATGTCTAAACCTAAGGACTAATAAGAGGAACTCTTAGTTAAGTGCACGAGTTGGAATCCATCTCCCGTGAAAAGTAGCGATGTGGGCAAAAAGAATGGTAGTAATTCTTCATATACAACTGTTGTTGACTTGGTGCGACACACAACTGAGATCTAGTTTTGGTTTTTCTCTTTAAAAAAACATACATTCATATGAATATAATACAAAGACTTAATTTGATCAAATGTTATAGCAACCTATATCATTCATAATACGAGATTGTATATGTGATATCAACTTGTATCAAAATCACATGAACGGATGTCATTTGAAATCACAAATTTCATGTCGTTTTAAGTTGGATGTCACATTAACAAGTAAGGTAGACGTTAGGAGCTCTATGAATTTATGTATACAAATTATTTTTTTAATTCCTAAGAAAAGCTATAATCATGTCGAAGAAGAGGATTCAAATGAAATTATAAAAATAAAAGGGCATGGCAAGCGTGCCAATGGTATGTATCTACAAATAATTTGATGCAATAAATCTACAGCAATATTCATGCATTACTAGTTCACGACTAGCATTACCAGCAGCAGCTTTCCATCGTTGCTTCCCACCTAAGTTCCGGCGACACTATGGTTTCGGAGAAGACGACGACCCACAGCAGCAAGGACGTGTGTGTCATCGGCGCAGGACCATCAGGCCTGGTGGCCGCGAGGGAGCTGAGGAAGGAAGGTCACACGGTGGTGGTACTAGAGCAAAGCCATGACATCGGTGGCCAATGGCTGTACGACCCAAACGTAGAGGTCGAAGACGCCATGGGGAAGGCCACCCCATGGAAGCTCCACAGCAGCATCTACGCCTCCCTCCGTCTCACGTCGCCGAGAGAGATCATGGGCTTCTCCGACTTCCCTTTCGTCGTCAAGAAGGGAAGAGACAAGAGGAGGTTCCCCGGTCACAAGGAGTTGTATCTTTATCTGAAGGATTTCTGTGATTGGTTTGGGCTGAGGGAGATGGTGAGGTTTAATACCAGGGCGGAGTATGTTGGCATGGTGGACGATGGAACTGCTGATGTGAGGTGGGTGGTGAGGGCTAAAGATTCGAAGAACAACAATAGTGATGGTGAGAAGGTGGTGGTGGAGGAGTTGTATGATGCAGTGGTGGTGGCAACTGGACACTATTCTCAACCGAGACTGCCTTCTATCAATGGTGAAGGATCCTTCCTTTCGATCATGCCATTGTTGTTAGTTACATATGTTGATGTTTTTTTCTTGTATGTAATTAAGTTGATGGTGTGTTCTTGTTCTGCACATTGACTGTGGACTGAAGGTATGGATGAATGGAAGAGGAAGCAGATGCATAGCCATGTATACAGAGTGCCCGAGCCTTTCAGAGACGAGGTATGAAGAAATTTAACAAACGTGTTTGTATACCGTTGTATTCACGATATGTTCACACTTCATGAAATTGTTAATAGATTTCATCCTTCAATAAACAATCAAGGACTTCAATGCATAAGATCTGGAATTTGTTGCTGCACGTTATATTGTCGAAAGACTTCATAAAAAATGCAAGGTCTTCATCCTTTAATAAACAATGAAGGACTTACAATGCATAAGATCTGGAATTTATTGTTGCATGTGATAGAAAGGCTTCGTCGAAAGGGTTCATCGAAAATGCAAGGTAAACTTCATGTAAAAAGCAATACTATTACTATGTATATGAAACGAAATTGCAGCAAAAGTCAATTACAGTTCTTTTCGCTCTAAAAACCCCATCCTCCTATCAGGCATTACAGTGTGTATCCTAGAGTGTTCTTTACCTGCTATTAATGTTGCCATGTTGGTCAAGTTCTTCAAGATCGTTGAACAGGATCCTGGTACCGAGATATCGCATGAACCATTTCTTAACAATTCAAACAATTGACCACTTTTATTAAGTCCTATTGATTAGTAATAGTGACAATTTATACGTCCACATGCTTACTCCTTGATGATCTCCTTATACTAATCAAGACAGATCAGTAATATTATATAAAAGGAAAATTTGACTGTTCTATGATACACTTACACAAAAGAACTAATCTCGGTTTTATTCCTAAAAATCATAGTTGATAAAAGGAGCGAAGGAACTGGCCGGATCTCAAAATTAATGGAGAAAATAACTTACACATGTTTTGTTGTTTTCTTTTTTTAACATCAATCTTAAGTTTACAATAGTTATTTTGTCTTGCTATTGGCTAACGTACTATTATAATATTTTATTTGTTTTATTTTCATTTTACAATTAATGTTACGAGCTTCTTCACATGGTTCAGGTTGTAGCTGTGGTTGGGAACTCACTAAGTGGCCAAGATATCTCAATGGAGCTTGTGGATGTTGCAAAACATGTCCATCTCATATCCAAAACCCTTAAAATATCCGAGGGTTTGTCAAAGGTCATCTCAAAACATCCTAATCTCGACATCCATCCAGAGGTAACTACGAAAGGCCAAAAACATGCACAATTGACTTGTATGGTACAAAATGTATGTAAAAATATATGTGATTATTTGCAGATTGAGTCTCTTCATGAAGATGGAAGGGTTTCATTTGTAGATGGTACATGGATCACTGCTGATTCTATCATCTATTGCACAGGGTGAGACTCCCGATTCCATATAACAATCAATATGTCAAGGAACCATAGTTATGCAGAAGTAACTACATACATTAATTATCTGTATCCATACAAAAACCTGTTTATTTTCTTTCAATTATTTGTCTAGCTCGTTTTGATATATAAAGCTACATATGATCAACATATCCTCACAATGATAATTTGATAATCTTATTAAATTCCTAAGATTACAATTCAAGGGCCATGCATTATGATGAAATCTGATAGTAAATCCTTCCAAAAGAAATCTGAAAGTAACTATTTCTTACATTTCTACTTTGAAGGTACTCTTACTCATTCCCGTTTCTTGACACCAAAGGAATAGTGATGATTGATGATGATAGAGTGGGACCTCTGTATGAACACACATTCCCCCCATCTCTTGCTCCATCCCTCTCTTTTGTGGGCATCCCAAGAAAGGTTAGCAGACGAAAACTGCATCATTCATTCATTCCAATAGAAATAATCCGAAGCTTAAAGATTACATATTATTTTTTTTGAGACAAACAAATCCGTTTAACTTGTAGCTTTCTTGAAGTGTAGTTTCTGACATGTTGTTTCTGACTTTGATATGCAGCTCATAGGGTTTCCTTTCTTTGAAGCACAAGCAAGATGGATAGCACAAGTGCTGTCAGGGGAAAGAACACTTCCATCGTGGGATGAAATGATGGACGCCATCAAAGAGTTCTACCAATCAAGGGAGATTGCAGGCATACCAAAGCACAACACACATGACATCGCCAACTTTGAGGTGATGGACTGACTTCTTTCGTCTTTTAGATTTCAACATCCTATCTATTACTATTAGCGCACCACAACTCGGCGTGCATGACTCATTAAATAACAAAATGAAGAAATATCGGTTTGTCTTCCTTATTAATTGAAGTAGAAGAGCATAGCAGATCATTTTGTCTCTCAACTTCTCTTCCCACCTTCCCTTTTAAAAATGCTTTCCATCTTTAAAAACTTTGTCCCTGAAAAGCCTTTCAAATAAGTTTTATGATACCTTAAGCTTCTGCATCATGATATTCCCACCCCCCTCACCCCCACCAATCTAAACTTTAGTTGTTCTTTGCTGGGCAACAGTATTGCGACATGTTTTGTGACCTCTGTGACTTTCCACGTCTTGAGGGGTGGAGGAAAGAGCTTTGCATATCTGCCCTTGCGAATGCCGATGCAGACTTGGAAAAATACCGCGATCAATGGAATGACAGCGAGTTGCTTCAGGAGGCCTTTCAAAGCCCCCATTTTACTCAGCTCAGTATCGAAGCTTTTGAACTCTAAACGAGTAGTTGTAAAAGGATTGTTTCACTTGATATAAGTTATCTGAATTCAATAATATCAGCATCCTTGAATGCAGAAGGACTCGCGCTTTTTTTTTTTTTTAAAAATAAAGCTTGAATTTTAATAATGGCTTGTGCATAGAAAGATGACATGCATGTAGTCCTCTTGAATCCTTCTATTCCGTTCAAGTGTACGATAGTATGGAACTTGTTATCGTTCCCACAGAATTTGGTTGGGATTTCTCCAGCGGAAGAAGAAATATTATTTCATTAATTGAGTGGCAAGATGATTAAAGATTGACTATTAATCGACCACGTGCACTGTACGTATCACCCTCCTGTTGGATTCACGTCTCATAATGATGATGTTTCTCCGAAATTAGAGTTTGTTCTTCGTAATCTTGAACCAGTCATCCCTAAGAAGGCATTGTTAAAAGATTATCAATTCCGGCCCAATGAAATAGGTAGGTCGTTTCATTGTGAAAGACTAGACTGGTTCGTTCTCTAAAGAGTACTGGCTCCATATTCTGTCGAGTAGGATTCGACAATGGGTCTAAGTGAGTGTTTTGAAAACTTTCTTAAGTTCAAAATAGCTATTTACTTATTTTCATCTTGAAGGCAATCATGCATGCAACAAAATCATCTTCAATATATATCTAAATAACATATTTATTTCTGAAAAAATTAATCCAATTGGGAACTTACAAGATAAAAATGGATGTTGAAGTATGTAACCTGGTTTAAAAGTTTGACAATCGAACATGAACATCCCCCTTGTACCATGTCGTGGAATCAAATGAATTTTTTCATCAAAAAGAAACCCCCGTCAATCAAATATAAAATTGCTTAACTTGAATGTGAATTGCCATCCTTTCATCCATGTCAACTTCAAGAATGAAGTTCTCAA